>JAOEHI010000016.1:1400715-1426263 GCA_025447815.1 Percopsis transmontana
CCAACCCCACCCCCCCCAAAACCCAACCCACACCCACACCCAACCCCCCCCGCCCCCCCCCCACCACCCTAGACAGGCAACCATATAGCCTATGGTAACTTCATTAACTTTGATTTGCAACATAAAAATGTTTTTGTGTTTTTTTAAGTCACAGAAGTTCAAAAGTATTGTAATAACCTCCAATAACACTCCAGGTTTAAATTTAAAATGTCCACGTATTTCAATGAGTGCCCTATAAAGGGTTAATTCAAATCTCAAATTTCTATTTAAAGCCTAGTGGTTTTTCAGATTGCGTGTAGATCTATGCTTTTGGATAGTGCTTAACAATTGTATTCAGTGGACTTATATCTCTCCTAAATGTTCTTGTCTCCATACATTCAATGCACCAAATGAGTACTAGTCTGTCTACACGTCATTTAAATTTTTTTTTTGATTGTGTTAAAAGTTTATTATTTAATATTATTTATCCCCATCTGGTTGTTATTTATTCAATCAGTTAACTGTTAGTGCACCGAAAGGTCAGTAAACACGATCGAAATTTCGCCTAATTTCCCCTCTTTCCGTATTCAGACAACTTCCATAGACCTACTGTAACCTAACTATGCTATGCCAATATTAAAGCAATTCAACTTCATTCTAATTAATATGTCGAACAGTTACCAAATCAGCAGTGTAAATGACTAACGTTATACCCAAACAAAATATAACAAGGATGCAGAAAAACGCATTTTGCGCACGTGTGTCCTGGTAACGCGCACAAGTCAAATACTGCCGGTGTTTATTTTTAAACACTACTATGCTAATGCGGAGAGAGAGATATACACTGAGACTTTGCTAGCTAACCTATTGAGGGATATTTTTTGAACGATAACTTCTTTTAAGCTACAGTAGATAGCGCTTATATTTCAGGTAAGTCAGGTAAACCAAGAAAGGAAAAGAAGAAGCAGATTTTCCACAACTTTCTACCCAAGGACAACTGGAAAAGGTACTTTTTAAATGTATAGGTTTTTGGCAACCAATGTTGGCTGTTTGACTAGACACCCAGCAGTAACGTTACTAAGCCATTGTGGCACGACAAGTGTGTGTGTGTGTGTGTGTGTGTGTGCGTGTGTGTGCGTGTGTGGGGTGGTCTGTTTGTCCTCTTCTCCTGTACAGATGGGAGGTGACAGGCTGGAAATGGTTTCTAGTCATACTGCTGACCTGGGACTCCACTGGAGACTCTCATGTGCAGTCATGCACCACAATTTCCCTTAAAATGCACTGAATAGAAAATGAACCATTTTTCACGTGTCATAATCACGTCACTATTTTATTCTTAGATGGTTGACTGGTGCCGCCAAGAACCTCAGAGCTACCTCCAATGTAAGTACATAGTAGCTGTTGAAATTTCACAGTGAATGTCCCTAAATGTTTCTGGTCCTTTAGTCTTACAAAAAGAGATACTGTTCAAAGCTGACAGTCAATTTATGTTCCGTTGACTCTATACTCATTATTAAAAAAAAATATTATTACATATAATTTGCGTTTCTCTCCACTGAAAACGGTTTCTAGGGCACTCACATCAATAAGATGACAATCAGAATGAGATATTCCTTTACTCACAGTATTAGATGAATCAGTCTAGATGAATGTCTGATACTAACCCATTGTGCCATAGCTCCCAGTCTCCTGTGTGCGTGGTATTGGTATGAGTGAGTCTGTCAGTGTGTCAGTTTGTACGTGTGTGGAGCTGTGAAGGCTGCTATTGTGGTGCTGAACAGATTGGAGGTGACTGGCTGGGAGTCTGTCCTCTTCTGGACCGGTCCTGCTGCTCACCTGAGACAATACCTCGAGCCTTCAACCTGCAGCGGCACGCATCAGCACACCACACTATAAGGCCTTTTACACTCTCCATTTACTACTGTACATCCTGCCACACTGTTAAATGTAGCATCTAACTGGGATTAAGGCCTACATCATTAGACTGGATTTGTCCTGTTATGAAAACCATGAAAGAAAGGTTTTCATGTCCTGCCTTGTGTTTGACAGCAGGGAAGCTCCCTCCATCTGACGATGTTGTGGAATTTCTGTGGATGGTGTGGATCCTGGGGTTCCTTCACAGCCACGAGGAGGAAGAGGAAGATCCCCACCCTGCCCCCGAGCCTGCCCCCGAGCCTGCCCCCGAGCCTGCCCCCGAGCCTGCCCCCGAGCCTGCCCCCGAGCCTGCCGAGGCACCCCAGGAGTGGGTCCACCCCATGTTAGTAGAGTTTTGTGTTTTTAATTTATTAAAATAGTTTTTCTATCAGTCTGTTTGAGCTTAGCTTTCAACTGTGCTGTTTTTAGTTTTAGTATAGTTTTAGGTTTATACAATAACGTCTTCTCCCTGTTGGCAGTGAGGACTCTGACTTCTCAGACGAGGGCGACTCTGGCTATGGAACCCCGCTCCCTGAGGAGGACAGCTCTGACGAGAGGTGGGTACTCGATTTAACAATTTTACTTTAGACTTTTGACTTGATGTATGAAGACAATCGGCTCTTCTCACAGATGTCATACTAGGGTAAATACAGGTGTAGCTCAGAATGTTAATTATGGTTGCGTTCTATTTTGCAGGGCACCAGTGTAGAAGACAAAACTAGTAAAGCAGCCAATACAATGTGAATGCTGGTGCACTGACATACTTAAATGAAATGAACCTATATATAAATGTTCATTTCCATGCCTATGTTTACTAAAACACCTCTGTTAAAAGGATGCATAATAAACTAGGAATGTACCACCCCTCATACTACGGTGCAGTCCTGAACATTGAGATGATGTACTATACTTGACATAGTAGACTTGACTTGTCTTGGGTGTTAGTGACTGGACACTTCAAAAGTGATGTAATTTGTCCCAATAGTGTAGCAAAGTTGACCTGGTCACATCTCTGTCTCCGACAGCTCCGTGCCTTCGTTTGCTCTGCTGGAGAGACAGGGGTGCAGGAGGAGGAGCCTAGACTCTCTCAGAGAGGAGCCAGGTTGTTTTGTGTTTTGTAGTTTTTATTATAGTTCCAATTGCACTTTCTAATTAGTTAGTTTTAGTCTGGTTTCAGTTTTTCTACTCGACTTCTTCAGTTTTCTCAAACTCAGCCTTTTTGTTTTAGCTGACGACACGGACCCTGGCGAGGGGCCATCTCACAAAAGGCCACGGACTGAGGCCCAAGGTAAGTAAACAAAAAATAATAATAGGGGATGTCCTTAGATTTGATGCAAAACATACAGATGCTGGTTATTGGGCCTGCAAGACATAGGGCACATGTTCAATTATGCCTCTGAATTTAACATACAATTGTGGAGCATTTCTCAAGTAACCAAAAAACTGGATTCCATTCTTATTTGAATGAAGCCTTTAGTACACGTGTGTTTGATGTAGGTGTGCTAATTAGAAAGCATTGATAATTAGTCAATAGTATTGTCAATACTTGTTGTCATGCTTAATGTCTGATACAACTAAGTCTTCTCTTCTGTGTGAGCATTAGAGGTATGAATGATTGTGTCAGTCTTTCCTGTGTGTGTGTGTGTGTGTGTGTGTGGAGCTCTTTCTTCCCTTTTCCTGTGCAAATGTTAAGGTTGCTATTGTGGCGCCAAACAGAGGGGAGCTGGCTGGCTGGGGGTCTGTCCTCCTCTGGACCAGTCCTGCTGCTCACCTGAGACTCTACTGGAGCCTTTAACCGGCAGTGTCACCCACCAGCCAACCACACTATAATGCCTTTTTTCACTGTCCATTTACTGCATCCTATTATACTGTGTCATGTAACGTCAAACTGGGATTAAGGCCTATAGAACTAAACTGGGTTTGTCCTGTTTGTCCGCAGGGAGCCACTCTCCATCCGACTATGCCGTGGAACTTGTTGCCTGCGTGGCAGAGGTGGGGTGGATCCTATCCAGCGATGACGAGTAAGACCCCACCCATTCAGCCCCCCCCATGACGAGGAGCAGGTCCTTCCCAGGTAAGTGCAGTTTTGTGTTTCTAATTTGAGTTTTTCTATCTATTCTAGTTTCACTTTCTGTTCCAGCTTAGCTTTACAACTGTGTTGTTAGTTTTAGTAAAGTTTTTAGGTGAGGACAATAACCTTGTCTCCCTCCCAGCCAGGACTCTGACGAGGACGACTAGGGCTATGGAATGCCGCTCCCTGCCGACAGCTCTGACAAGTGGTGAGAACAATTTTACTGACTTGAGACTTTGACTTGCATGAAGTATGTAGCTCATTTTGGGAAAGAAATGCCTTCTAGTTCTAAAATATGTAACGTTAGTGGTTGCTACTACAACATTTGGATGTTCTTACTGGTTGCATGATCATGTAACGGGCGTGGGTGGCGAGTGTAAGCGCGAGCCAGGACAGACACGCAGGGAGCAGCGAGAGAGGATCAAACCTGATTTAATAAAAACAAAACGCAAAAATAGGCAAACGCCAAACATAAAGTACGCGAGATTACGTGGGTTCTGAAAACAGACACACCAAACAATGACCGACAGCACCTAAGGCTGTCGGGGAACTTAAATAGAACTAATACTAATTAAAATCTAATGCACCTGTGCGGCGCTAATGCCCAGCAGGTGCGCAGCTAATGCCCAGCAGGTGCGATCGTGACAGATCAAATATTTGCGATGTGAGAGAATGATCTAACGCTACTCATTCTCAAATGTAACCTTATTTGAGAATGACTAAGAAGATAATAAATCCCAACGCAATACGCTTAAAGCTTCCATCCCACTGGAGGGTTCACCCCACATTCAATGTGGGGTGAACCCAGCCCGCTGTCCCCCAACCAGAATTCTTGATTGAAATGTCATTTAGTCCTCGGTAGTCAGTACAGGGTCTTAAAGATCCGTCCTTCTTTTCCACAAAGAAGAATCCGGCTCCCACCGGGGGGGAGGACGGATTGATAAATGCGTCCTCCTCCCATGGGCATGGCAGGCTGGACTCCAAGAGACGACACCCCCCTTGAGCCAGTCCAGGTGGGCTTTGTGTGCTTTTAGCCATGGTATTCCTAAAACCAGTGGTGTCTGTGTACAGTCAATGATATGAAGGCGGACACTTGGGCAACGGTACCGGTGGAGAACAGATGGATGGCTCTACCACAACATCAGGCCATTTTCCCCTGACCAGGAGTGGAACATGAGAGTCGACCTCGACAGGCAGCTCCGTTTCCCAGTTGAGATCACTACTACATCTCTCTGCCCAGACTTAGTGGTGTGGTCCACTATGAGCTCACAATTCCAGCGGAGGGGGGGGGGGAATGGAGGCCGCCTACGAATGCAAGAAGGCCAAGTACTCAGAGCTGGCTGCTGAGTGCCGGGAGGCTGGCTGAAAGACCACCATCTGTCCAGTGGAGGTTGGATGCCGAGGCTACGTGGGGCTGTCAACCATACACCTTCTGAGGGACGCAGGAGTGACCAGAGGGAACCTAAAGAAGGCAACCATAGAGTTAGCGGAGGAAGCCGAGGAGGGGAGCTTTTGGCTCTGGCTGAGGAGGAAAGACAAGAGCTGGGGAAAGAACAACTAACCCCAACAACAGCTGCAGAGGGTAACACCTATCAGCTGCAGGGGGTGACAGGGAGACGTCCCTGTCACTAGGGAAAACAAAAGAAAACAATATTTAAAAAGAATATAGATATATATTTTTTAGTTTAGCTAACCTTAGTTATATGAAAGATTGTTTCCAAATATAACTGCTCCCAGGAACCCCAACATAGTCACTTGATAAACAATTAAATATGTTCAAATTACTTTTGTTGATTTTGCTGTTTGAATTGCTGAATTTGCCAACAAACCGTATAAACAGATGGCTTCTGTCTTTAAACAACAACATTTTATGTTATATTTTCCTTCTCCACCTGAGAAATTGCTTCTTCAATTGTGGAAAGGTTGCATTATAACATCAGAAAGAGAATAACTTAACTTTCCTTTGAGAATTGCTGATTTATGAAACACTTGTTTAAATACAGTATTTGTGTTGTTGTAGACTTGCTTTCTCTGAATCCTTCCACCAACCTTATCCTTCTCGCGATCTCTGACTTTTCGTGCTACACTACAAATGCTTAGCAGTGCTAGCAGATAGCTTTTATTTATTTTTCCACTCCGTGACAGAATCCCATTCTCTTTCACTGCAAACACCCCCCCCCCCCCATCCCCCCATCTCATGTTTGCAATGTCAGAGACACATGAAATTGAACAACAGGGAGGATTTTGTAGGAGTAGTAGAATGTTGGCTGCCTCAGTCATACACTAGCAAAATGACTCCTCGAGGCTGCCAAAATTCTTCTCCCCCTACAAAATCCACCCTGTTATGACTACAATCATATGCTTTATAGGGTACCATCCAGTGACCAAAAGATGTCAGCAGAATAAATTGAATGTGTCTCAAGTCTAGCTCATGAAGAAGGTCTTGTCCATAAGTACTGAACCGCCAGACAAGCCCCAAAAACCACCTGTACTGGTCAGAAGCAGGCTCGGCGGATGGAGGAGACTGTTGCCAAGTGGATGTCAGTACTGATCCACATTCAGAATGCACTAACATGACAACCCACTTTTACCAACTGTCTGCATCCTCTATAACATACTTTATTGTATATTAAGTACAATATTCTACACATGGCCGAGGCCTCCTGTGTGCTTCTTATTGGTTGTAACATTATAGCTATGCAGGAGCTCATACATTTGTGTGTTATCGACAGATCAACACGATTTACTGCAGTGTTCCTATGGGGAAGGAGGGGCTGATCTACAGTCTGGTGGGAATGTGGTGTGCAAATACACATGTTGCCTGGGAAAACCTGGCCTGTTTTGACACCATCTACTACACATAGTCACATACCATCCTTATCTGTAACAGCTGTAAGCTATGTGGAACTAGATCAAGGACTGAATTATCCAGTAGCCGACGGCTATAAGCTTATAGAAATATTCAAAATTGAGATTATGTGGAAATATAATTCTAAACATAGGCTAACTTTGTCACAACACATTTAATTTATATTTACACACAATGAATTTAGTGCCACTGGAAAAGACAGATCACTCATCAATGCCCACAACTTTTGAAATCCATCCTAAAACACGTAAACACTCCAATGCAGAAACACACACCTCCAGGGCACAATGACACAGAGCTGTTCGCTGCATCAGAAACATTTGCTGAAAACACAACAGATTTGCTTTTCTTAACACTAAAATCGTTCCAAATATCTAAGCCTACAGACTCATGGTTCATGTTGGTGTTTTTCACTAAATAGGCCCTTTAACATAAGACCAGCTACAGATTGTAAAAACAGAAACCTAAAATAAATATTTTGATCCCCCTAAGAGTGACCCACTACCTGTTACCTAAATAGCCTACATAATTAGCCAACTATAAAAAGAAAGAAAACCATTCTCCATGCTGTGTCCTGACTACGCCCCCTTGTGGAAACGGTAAACCAACACAGGGCACAAATTCGCTCAAACAGGCAGAATACGAGGTGTGGACGGACCGAGACCCAAATCCACACAAAAACCATGCAGATGTACAGAAGAAGTAGCACGTGTGTTTGTGGTGCTGGCTGGCAATGTGCATCTTAAAGTTAAAACAAAAAAGATGACGCTCTTTCGACTTGGAAAAAGTCCATCTAGACTAGTTAATAGTCGAGAGCATTTTAGTTCACAGGATTTTTTAAACATTTGAGCGGTCGATGGCAGCGTTTCTCAAGATAACTCTTGACTAGATTAGTCTACTTGAACCAATGAAATCATTTTATATTGCTTTAGGCGATATAATTATTATTATATTAGACAGACGCAACACACCCAGTTTAAGATACACGCCCACCTCTTGGACAACTCCAGTGGCTGATAACTCATTGCGAGTTTCAGTCGCTCATGTTTCCACAGAAGAAGGAAATCACAAGTCTTTATTTCGTTTGATGCGATATAATTGTCCGGGAGACTTTCCGAACCAGATTTAATGTAGGCTATGGTGCTTTAAAACACGCAGGGCTACATTTTTGCTCACGCAGGTTTTCGATAATTGTAGAAATGGGGGGAAAACGAAGAGGCACACCTGGCGCCTATGACGAGGATTATACCTTTGTCAGTCCACTTATCAAGTACTTGCTGTTTATCTTTAATTTGATATTTTGGGTGAGTATCTTGTACCATACAGTAACCTACAAACAAGTCTTAAAAAAATGTACACACACTTTCTTTCAATGTGTTTTCCATGCTACACTGTGTGCTTAAGGTTAATGATTTATTTGCCTTGCTACCCCGGTTACCATTACAAATAAACACATCTAGGTCGAATTCAGATACTATGACCATTATTAAAATATCCAGCAACTGGTAGCCTACAGCAGTTTTGAGCTGCCGCTGACTGAACTCCATATAAATAAGTGTTCATGTGCCGGTAGTGCCGTGTTGGGTTGTAGGCCTGTGTTTAATGACACAGAATGCCACACGATTAAGCAATTGTTTACCCTTTTTTTTCCGGTGAGGGTGGAGAAATGTAATATTTATTGGAAGTTGTGTTGCAAGGAGGCTATATAACAAAAGTGTTGCTTTTACGTAAAAAGATGTTAACTAAAAGCTGTTATATAATCTCACAAAGCTAACTATTGATTACAATATAGTTCGCAGCCAATTGAGTGTCATGGTACTCGAAGGCCCAAGATTTGTTGTAAGGAGATTTATGACTTAAAATGTTTTTGAGCTGGTCTTTTTTTACAAGAGTGAGCTTTGCATTTTCCAGGCTTGAATTAGAAGGCCTTGTTATGACCTTTTTTATAGGGTTGTTTTCTTTAGGTCTGACGTTTACACAAACGACAAATATTGAGTTCAGCTAAATATAAATGAGAAGTTTGCTCTACAATAAATTAGGAAATGGGAGTTGACATTTGCATTATGGTTTACATTGCCTATACCAGTTTTGCCTGCTTCAGCATGCTTTTTGAATATGAAATCAGTAGGCCTACATTAAAGTCTAGCGTGATGACATCTGTATTTATATTTGAATGTACCTGTTAACTTTAGTGGTTTAAACAATTAATATTGTTGCGAGAAATTAGGTGCATTGCTACTACTGCCTAAAGTTGTGAAAACAATATGCCCAGTTGGACCATGTAAAAACATGTACAATGTGGAATGCATTTTTGTTCTAGCCTCCAGCTACAATGGCGTATCATAAGGACACATCAGACCTGGTATTTAAGGCGCTTCTCGGCACTAATTGTGGACATAACCCACATAAAATATTCTAAATATTAGAATAGAACATTTTACATGATAAAGCTATGGACTTTGTTAACGCTCCCCACTTTTGACAGTTTTTACTCAGCATCTGGTTATTTTGTCTTTTTTTTTTTTGTCTTTGTAACATACTTGCATTACATAACAAAGCGGTGTAGGGTAACCCATCTAGTTTGCTCTCTGTGAAATTACGCTACACGCAGGGGCCAAATAGACGTGCCAAGAGACAGATACAGTGTGTGGTAACAGGATACGTTTTACATAGTGAGGGAAGAGTATTCCAGAGTGCCCTCTATTATTCCCGTAGTGGGGGGAAAAGGGCTTTAGTGAAAGGGCCTTTTTTAGGGAGGCACCAATTGCTGATTTAGTTGAATGAAAGCAAAGAGGATGAAAAAATACCTCCTTTACCTCTGAGCCATTAGAAGGAATGTTTTGTACCTGTCGGTTATTTAAAGCCATAGTGAGTGTTTTGACTACAGTTGTGGGTTTGGTGTCATTTTAATTTTTTTTCTTTCTCCTATTTTTTCTGACTTGTTGAGTTGTGCCGGGGTGCTGCCACTCCCTAAATGAGTGAATGACTGTGATTTGAAGGTGCTTTTCATTTATTTTCATTTTTTTTTCTCCAACCTGAAAACATCAATCTCCCACTGTTAAATGTACACTCCTCGATTTTATTGTTGTGCTTCCAGAACCCCAGCTTTTTACCGCAGCTTACTGTTTGTGTTTAGAAACACAACTGTGCATGACAGGGTGTGTGACTGTAGAGGAGAGTATCTGCCGAAGGGGGCGTGCACTGTTGTCAAACAAAACGTGTATCTCTGGTTTTAACCACAAGGGCGATAACAGATTCAAGGAGTGTACCTTCAAGTTTTCTATTATTATAACTAAATTAACTTCTCCTTGCCTCCTTCAGATGATCTCCATGGTGATGATGTCAATTGGTGTGTATGCCCGCATGATGAAACATGCAGGTAAATGATACTCCCATTGATGGAAGACTATCATTTCCCACACTGAGGACTGAAAGGACTGAGTTGGCAGTTTAATGTGACAATAGTGCCTTGTGTTATGGAGCTGGCTGGTATTCAAAGTCTGTTATTTCTTCAAAAAGTAGAAGGAAGTAAATCCTTTTTGGGTTTAAATACTTAAAATTGCTATAGTAGGGAAATGTTTAAAACAAATAAAGGGTGAGGGGGTCTTCTTTGTTAAAGGTATGCACCTCGATTTTCATTTGAAATCCCCCTTGAGGGTGAAGAAGAAAATCTGTTTTTGTTTGAATCTCATGCCCTCCCCTTCCTGGGTGTTTAGCTGTCCTCTCTACCCCACCCCCTACAGCTGTGTGCACAGTTGTTTCAAACATAAGCCGTGGAATGGGCGTGACATTTTTAATTGAGTCACGATCGTAGTATACTTACAAGTAAAATAATGTTGTCATTTTTGCCTTTTCACCTTAGAGGCAGCCATGGCCTGTTTGTCGGTGGACCCTGCCATTCTGCTGTTGGTTGTAGGGGTCCTCATGTTCTTTATAACCTTCTGTGGCTGTGTGGGGTCCCTTCGAGAGAACATCTGCCTTCTACAGACAGTACGTTCATAGTCTCACCCTGAGCTTATTAATGTGGTAGTGATATATTCATAGTAATGACCGATGTGTCAGATCTGGTATAACTTCGCAAATTCATAAATATTTTAAAACTTGCTATTTTGGGTGGCATACATTGTCTCACACAGAGCTTTCAAACAAATCAAAAGTCTGAATGCAACAAATCCCAAAACCTCCGACTTTGAAAATCACGTTTTAAGGCGTGTGTAGTTTAGGCTTGGTGTGGAAGCATCTTGCTCTTTAGAACCATCAGTCTGCAGCATGGCTTATTTGTCTCCAACAACAAAGAAAAACATCATCAGACAATAGACAAAAGCTTTAATTCCCAGGGGTAGCAGAGACCCTTTACTTTTAGAGAAAACGATGACAATGAACAAGACCACACACTGTATAATGGGGCGGGTCACCCAAAAGCATAATCATACCATTTTATTTTAAGTGCATTTCTCTCCTTTTCCTCCTTCCAGTTCTGTATTTGCCTGACAGTTATTTTCCTACTTCAGCTGACTGCTGGTGTCCTAGGATTCATCTTTTCAGACAAGGTATAAAAGGTATCGACTTGATAGAAAGTCAGTAAGATCACTAAAATCACTAAGATGCATAATTCTGCAGTGTTATGTATTCTCACACTCTGCCCTGTTGTCACAATGTGTTGAAACTGGTTAGAGAAACCGTGGTGGATGACTCGAGAGCCCCCTCTATTGGAATTAGGCTGTTCTGAATCAAAATCTGCTGACTGCTGAAGATTTAAAGATTTAAGAATTGAGTAATTGTTCCAGTGTGATTCTTAAGGATGATGTCAGTTTTATATCAAATTAACTATCAGATGAAATTCAGTTTACATACTAGTAACATGAGTTAATGAATGCTCTGAACATCTAAACCATACACTACATTTAGAGATTCTGTACAATCTATTGAAATGAATGTATTAATTCTCCAAGGCACGGACTAAAGTGACCGACATCATAAACAATGCCATTGTCCACTACAGAGAGGACCTTGATCTGCAAAACCTGATCGATTTCGGCCAGAAAGAGGTGAAGGCCTACTCCAGAAAGAATCTCGTCTCCCTGATATTAATAATCTAAACATCTGTCGGGCCTCTGTCTCTTTAAGTTCAGCTGTTGTGGCGGTGTGACCTACACCGACTGGTCCCACAACGTGTATTTCAACTGCAGTCCTGACAACCCCGGTAGGGAGCGCTGTTCTGTGCCCTTCTCCTGCTGTCGCGTCGCCAATGAAAAGGTCAGGCTCTCTTGTATGTTGCTTTTTGTTCTGTGCAAACCGTTGCTTGTCTGGTGCACTCCTTTTTTGATTGTGTCTGTCTGTGCAGGCAGTTATCAATACAATGTGTGGCCAAGGCATGCAGGAAATGAAGTATCTCGAAGCTGGTGACTACATCCACACCACTGGCTGCATAGACAAGATGGTCAACTGGATCCATAGCAACCTATTCATACTGGGGGGTGTTGCCCTGGGACTGGCCATACCACAGGTGCATGTCATTATATATTCAAATTGCTAAGCCTCTTTACAATATCAGCTCATTAGTAACTTAATCAGCTCATTCCCAAAGTGCATCGAAAAATAGGTGTAAAGATATTTAAGGGAAATAATAAATATTATCTTGCACCCTATATATTAAACATTTTGAGGAATACAATTACGAATATGAAAAGGATTCTATATTCATAAACCTTTTTAAACCTGGAATACATGTACACAATAGTTTCCTTATTGGTGATGTGCCTAACAGTGGCCCCTCTAAACATGATTTGTTTGTTTTTCTGCAGTTGGTTGGAATCCTGCTGTCTCAGATTCTGATCAACCAGATAAAAGATCAGATTGAACTTCAGAACTACAACCTGCAGCACCGTTCTGATCCATGGCAATGACCCAATTCAGACTTGATAATATCCGGGTTCCCCATCGGCCTCTAGGTGGAGCTGTGTATGCCAGTTTCAAGGAAAAGCATTCTGCCAAATGTCATTCTTCTCCCATCTCTAACAATGGGCAGTTGGTCTGTATCCTACCTGACTATAAAAGCCACACAATTTGTTATGAAAACACAAGTGTGTGTATGTATATGAAATTTTGATATTATGAACTAATGCATTCCAACTGAAGCACGACAATCAATTTATACAGCACATTTTATACATGGCACCTCAATGGGCTTTACATAAAAAAGACAATGCAGAAGAAAGTACAATACAGTAGGCACATATTGGCAAAGGTCTGACAGAGGTAGACACCAGGAAAACTCTAGGGACTCTAGCACCACCTGTTGGACAAACGTCATGTTCTCATATCTGATTTTTATATATTTTATATAAATGTATATACTACTTTTTGCAAACCTGATAAAGAGGTTTTGGGGGGGGGACACTTGACAGTATTGCCTACAGAGTTACTGACTGACGAGAGATTTCCTAACGTTTTCCTTTTCTTTTAAGAGGAAAAAAGGCGTTTTTCATATTTAATTAACATTTTAGTTTAGTGAAAATAAAAACGACATAATTTAGCCGTTGTATTGTATTATGTTACAGTTAGTGTGTGTGTGTGTGTGTGGGTGTGTCAGAAAAATGACTTGTGACAAACCAAAGAATGTGGTAACCTATACTGCATAATAAACACTTTGTTTTACATAATGACTGGAGGTGGTTGGTATGACAAGTACGTCAAGTAGAAGGTTTACACTAATGTTCTGACTCCATAACATGGCCTTGTTTGGGTGCTGTCCTGCCTTGACATCATACTGCACATGAGGTCACTTCCTCCTAACGTCAAAGCCAGTTGGCAGCCCCACTGACATTTTGGTGTCCTTGCAGGGAAATGGCGTGGTTACAAGATTCAGTCACAATCCACAATTCCTGTCTTTTAGTTTAGTGAAAGGTCCAAGCACTGTATGCTGTCCAGATTGTGTCCACTTGTTAAGGGTGCAAGGTTTGAGATGTTTATGATGAGAACGTATGTTGGGTACATTTATATTTCTGTTCTAGCTGAATTAAATGAATTGCTATAATGGTGTTCTTGTCATTGAGCTGTTATACACTTGATTAGGCTATGCAGCCACAACCAGTTTTCACTTTGAATATATCAGATTAGGATTATTGAAGTCCTTGTCTTGACTGTAATACAATTACAATTAGGTAATTTAGCAGATGCTTTTATCCAAAGCGACTTACAATTACATGATGCTATTACATGCAGAAGATGGGGGTTATGCATCTTGCTCAAGGCTCAAGGATGCTTGCAGGTCGGCCAACTCTGGAGCTTGAACCCATGACCTTCTGGTTGGGAGTCCAACCCCCAGACCACTAGACTATCCATATGAATTGACTTTTACTCTTGCATCGAATATATTCTAGTGTTGCTCAGGCAGGAGTGTAATGTAATTGTGATGCAGCGTGGACCATGAAAGAAACAACATATAGCTCATGTCCATCATATTTCACCATCTGGCAAATGAAAATGGGAGTCCACAGATGCTCCTAGCCTGAAATCTGATGCTTGTGGGTTCTGGGAGCAGAAACAGTCCTTGACATCCAGTAGCTTCTGACAGAACATGCTTAAAACACACATTTGACTCAAGAACATGTGAGATATGACTCAGTGTCCCATATGATTGAAAACTGAATTAAGGTATCATTTTGAGGACCACCCCAAGGCATTGTAATGTACAAGATACAATTGAATGGGAAAAATTGCATTACACAATCGAATGTGAAATAGGGGGGGGGGCATTCTAATAGTAATGAAAGTGTTGGTTTGTGTTGCTTGAGCATGCTTGGGAGAGGAGATTTAGCCTGAGCTCCAAGGGGGCCGGTACCAGTGTGCACTGTGTGTGGTCCCTGCCTGTGCCTCTGACTCACCCAGACAGCCATGTTGCTGTGGGCACAGGAGAGAGGGAGATCAGCGTTAGCCCAGTTCCCTGTTCAGGGCTCCAGGAGAGGAGTTAACAATTACACTGCGGACTTGACATGTTTCAAATTATTCCATAGTGAAATGGTTCATTGGCCGAAACCTTGATGTTGGGAAACAATTGTAGGCCTACAAAGTCATTTCAAATACCAGAGTTGTGTTATGTCAACCTCTATTTGGCATCTTCAGGAAATATAAGGTTTTTGGCATTTTTAGTAGCTAATACATTGGAAAAAAATTATATATTTTATGATATAATACTGAGCACGAATAGATGGGAACTGTGTTTGGCTACTGTGCCCAGTGTTGTATATAATGTTTTGGTAGTCCTATAAGGCACATTCTTACACTTTGGAGAGGGGGAGGGGAGGTAGCTTGGCTCTCCCCCACCATGTGCATACCAGAGAGGCATAGAAACACACGAGTGCAAACCAGGAGCGAAGTAACAAAGACTCTGGAGGCGTAATCCCAAATTTACCAGGAGTCCGAAAAACACTTTTTGGGACATGAAGATAAACTGTATATGATCATTTAACTTTTTTATCTGCGAGCAAGAGGGGCTACGTGAAGGGGGTGGTGCATTTTGGGCTGGAGATCATATTACATAGATTCAGACTTTTTCATGGCAACTTTTTGGATGTGGGGGAGGGCGAATTTCTAACTTTCTCCACTTGATTGTTGTTTTTTATTATTCCAAGATAGAACGTCGGGGGTTCATTCTCTCTGTTTGAGCTGTCTTTGAATATTGTTGGCGGTGAAGAGACTTCATATGAATGGATTTAGAAGCATCTAACAAGGATTGTACGAGAAGTGGGAAATAGGAGACTGAAACAGCGTGAAATCTTGAAAAAAGAAGGAAACCTAATTACGATGCTGTATTTGGAAATATGTTTGCAGTCTAACAGAGATAAATACCACCCAAGTTTTACTGAGTGGATTTTGAAGCACTAAAACTACAAAGAACCCCTTTTTCGGGGATACAAAGTTGCACCGTTGAATCTCCCAAGATGTCTTCCCACGGCAGGGGCCCCATTGTTGGAGTTTACGGGATGCTGTGGGTTCTGGCTGTCTCAGTTATGGACACACAGGCGGCGTTTTCTCCAAACGGGACAATATTTAATGATATCTGCAAGAAAACAACCACTTGCGAAGTGCTTAAGTACAACACATGTCTAGGATCGCCTTTGCCCTACACACACACGTCTCTTATTTTGGCTGAGGATTCAAGTACCCAAGAAGAGGCTTTTGAGAAATTGACCATGTGGTCTGGTAAGTTTTTATTTGTAGCTGGTAATGTGTTGAATATCTTTTTCAATATGTTGATGTTTTGTTTTCTATCTTTCATTGCGTATAATGCAACACAATTTTCCGATTATCGATTTAATCGATTAAAAAGACTAAAGTTAAAGTAAAAGGTGATAATTGGCATGACAATAGTCTGTCAATTATTCAAATGAAGGAGTTTAGATGGGAAACGGAATAATTGTCAAGGGTATTCGAAGACGGGAAATGATGGTTAAAAACAATTAAACGCAACAAAAGGTGTCTTTCACAGGTGTTGGCAACAAGAGTTATCCGTGACATACCTGTCAGCTATTTAACAAGAGCTTTTCACATGCTTTTCACAATGAGTAGGACTACTCATTATTCATGAGTTGCCTTCAACTAAAGGCGTCACGTCATTAGTACTATAGTCTACTTAAAAAAATCTAACGCCAAAAATGTAAGAGCTTTTCTTTAACCTTTCAGGGTTGCAGAAGATTTTGAGTGACTAGTGAATAATATCCACCATTCAGCTGTTATGTAATAATTGAATGTAACAAAATGTCAACCTATGATATCCAAATTGGAAGATATATTTTTTGTGGACCCATGTCACATTAAGGACACAAAGGGAGAGGAAATGTTTACAGGCCTAGCATAATGAATATGGACACATGATTTAAACCCCAATTTCGGCACTCATTATGTAATACATATGTACCACTTACTGTGTGTCGGGATATTAAAAGATATACCTCCACCAGGTTTGCGGAATGCCCCTCGCTGCTGGTCGGTCATCCAGCCCCTGCTGTGTGCCGTCTACATGCCCAAATGTGAGAATGGACGCGTGGAGCTGCCTAGCCAGAGCCTCTGCCTTGCCACACGCAGACCCTGTAGCATTGTAGACCAGGAGAGAGGCTGGCCCAACTTCCTCAAATGCGAAGACACTGACAAATTCCCCATGGGCTGCTCGGTGCGTTTTTTAATTCATTTATTTATTTTGATTCATTTGTTATATATTTAACATTATTCCTAGTTCGACCCAAAACTACCACTTTGATGCTCTCTATCCTGCTTGTTCTACAGAAAAATATAATTTTTTTGTTGTAGTATATGACAAAAACGAGTAATGAGAGAGACACCAGTTCATCTCTGTCTAAAATTCAGCATTACAAAAATCCCAAAAATCCCGAAATTCCCCCCCCCCCCAGTGCTTGCAGGCTTGTACCACACTACCCCTCCTCCTCCAGCCATGTACACAGTTGCGTCTTAAACATATGTAAGCGGCAAGCTGGCATGGAAACCTGTGATTCTGGGGACACTATAGCGTAAAAAGTAAAGTCATGACATTCCAAGTCAAATGAAATTCCCCCTGTGGCATTATATAGTAGTATAGACGCCTCTGAACAGCTCCCGTCTTGTCTGACACGAGCCCACCTCCCTTCCCTTCCTCTCCTCCTGGCCAGAACGAGGTGCAGAAGCTGAAGTTCAACACGTCGGGCCAGTGTGAGGCCCCGCTGGTGAAGACCGACATCCAGTCCAGCTGGTACAAGGACGTGGAGGGCTGCGGCATCCAGTGCGACAACCCGCTGTTCACCGAGGAGGAGCACGCCGACATGCACGCCTACATCGCTTACTTCGGCTCCATCACCCTTCTCTGCACCTTCTTCACCCTGGTGAGACGCCAGATCTGGGGGGCTCCGGCCCCTCCACAGGGAGGCCACAAGAAGATTTCAAGATTATTTTTTTATGATAATGTTAATATAGTTTTATTACATACCCACTTATTTTGGGGAGAACTATTGCTTTGGATTAAACAGTACTAGTACTACATATTTACCCTTTTATATAAGGTAATAGCTTTAGGTAAATAGCTTGAAAGCACAATAGATAGAAATGAGATACTCACAAACTCCTCATAGTTTAACTTAATTGTTAATAAGTTAAACGTGTATTTATATCTCGGAAGATATATTCAAATCAGATTTCTTTTTCTAAAATACATGTTTTGGAATAAAATCCCTTGATTGTAAAATAGATTTGACCATCAATGTGTATGAATGGCTTCTCCGCTATTACAGGCCACGTTTCTCGCTGACTGGAAGAACTCTAACCGCTACCCAGCTGTAATCCTCTTCTACATCAACGCTTGTTTCTTCGTGGGCAGCATTGGCTGGCTGGCCCAGTTCCTAGATGGAGCACGTGAAGAGATCGTCTGCAAGAGTGACAATACCATGCGACTTGGAGAGCCCTCGTAAGTAAACAGGCTTGTAGAGATCAGAGATAAGACAGCAGCATATTTTATGTTGTTACATTAAAGGGGAATTCTGGTTAATTTGGACCTGAAGCTGATTTCTCTTCAAACTCTTGAGTTGGTGACCAAAATGTAGTTGAGTTTAGAGTTCTGGCAATCTCTATACAGGTATAATGTAAACTAATGGGGCCATCAATAAAATCAGTGTAAAAATATCTCATGACAGAATTGTATTTTCTTGTTTTGATGAGATTTAACAAAGAAGTGATATTAAGTTCTTGAAACTAGTCTTGTCCTTTCTTTGGCGTTCGAGCCAGTTTAGGGACACTTATGCTTAGAGGTTTTGTCAGTTTGTATGGTTTGTATTTTTTTTCTTGAGCCTTTGTTTTATTATTCTTTTTTTTGTTTTATCGTTTTAAAGTCTTAACAAATTTTTTCCTTCTCAACATTGATTGTTTTTAAATGTGCTTCATAAATACATTGACTTGACTTAACTTCTTAGCTACGCTAGCTTTCTTCCACGTCATTGGGGTATGGAAAATGACCAATTAAAAACAAAAAGAAGCAGCGAATAAATGATCATCAAGAGAATTTTTTAATAGAAACCGCTACCTCCTCTTTCTGCAAAGGTCGTCGGAGACACTGTCGTGTGTCACAATCTTCATCATCGTCTACTACTCCCTGATGTCTGGGGTGATCTGGTTCGTCATGCTCACCTACGCCTGGCACACGTCCTTCAAGGCTCTGGGCACCACCCACCAGCCACTGTCCGGGCGAACCTCCTACTTCCACATGGTGACCTGGTCCATCCCTTTTGTCCTAACGGTGGCCATCCTAGCTATTGCCGAGGTAACCATGACAAACAACAGCCTCAAACAATCCAAAGTCTTAGGGAGATGTCTTCCTATGAATCACTATGACTTTAATTCTACATGTATTCCCTTTTTTACGTAAAGTATAAGTCCTATCACATTTTAATCACTGAATACACAGATATAAGGTTTTCCGAAGACGTTTAAATGCACACGCACAAAGTACCTATGTAAATATTTCTAATAGTAGTGAAAAATGAATGTGTAATGTACGACAGGGTCTGCATCTGAATGTAGTAATTGTGTCTTTTCTCATATATTGTGTTTGCACGGTCCTGCTCTTCAAAGGTGGATGGAGATTCAGTTAGTGGGATCTGTTTCGTGGGTTACAAGAACTACCACTACCGGGCTGGCTTTGTCCTGGCACCCATTGGCGTAGTGCTCGTTGTTGGTGGCTACTTTCTTATTCGGGGTTAGTATGTTTTTTCAGAGAGCCTCGTTGAGTTGGTATTTCCCTAGTTTATATAAATGATATTGGATCAATCCTGTCATTCTATGGAATCGGTCACAATAACAAGGTATGTGCTCTGATATCTCTTCTCAGGGGTTATGACTTTGTTCTCCATTAAGAGTAACCACCCTGGACTTTTAAGTGAGAAAGCCGCCAGTAAAATCAACGAGACTATGTTGAGGCTTGGTATGTTGTCCGCTGTCTGTTTTCATATCTGCTTTGGAAGCTACTTTTTGCCTTCTAGTGGTCAAAAACCAATGAATACAGGTTTAAAATCATCCACTTTCCCTATATAGAACGTTCAGAATGTAAAAGGCTACCAAATTTACCATTCATCGGTTCTTATGTTAATGTCTTATTGCCATGTTTTGCTTCTCGCTGTCAGGTATATTTGGATTTCTAGCTTTTGGCTTTGTCTTTATCACATTTGGCTGTCACTTCTACGACTTCTTCAATCAGGCTGAATGGGAGAGAAGCTTCCGAGAATATGTTTTGTAAGTTACATTTATTTCTTCAACAAGTAAAGTCCATGTCAAGCACAGGAATTGCTACAACCTATAGCTTGAGCACACACAGAACTCATGATATAGCTTATATATACTATATAGGTATACTGTATATACTTCATACCCTATTTAAATATAAGCACTAGCATACACTCCTTAATAAATCACACTGAAATATAAAAAAAACTACAAACCATTGGGCAACCTGTTTGCGGTGGTGAATGCAGCCCTATTTCCCCCGTGTTGACATTGGCGGAATTAGTATTCATTTCACTTCCAGAAATATAAACCTCTCCTTTCCACCCTAACACGTGAAAGACTTGCCTATTCCACATTCCCAGCATTTGAATATACTGTACCTCCATTTATAAGACCCAACCGTAGTTGGGAGGGTTGTTAGATACAGTATGTTCCAGTCAGAGCGTAATCACATCTGTGATTTGTTTTAAACAGGTGTGAGGCTAACGTCACCATCGCCTCCCAGGCCAACAAGCCGCTCCCTGAATGCACCATTAAGAACCGTCCCAGTCTCATGGTAGAAAAGATCAACCTCTTCTCAATGTTTGGGACCGGCATTGCTATGAGCACCTGGGTCTGGACCAAAGCCACAATCCTCATCTGGAAACGCACCTGGTGCAAGTAAGGATGGAGGAATGGAATACAAATGGAGAGAAATACATGTATTGCTATTAAAGTTGCAGTTGTTAGCTTGAATTTGGAGAGCGTAGCTGTGTGTCATATAACTGCAATGTTCTTACTCTACCTTCTGATTTGGTGATATACTTTTAGATAAGATAAAACTCTCAAATATTTATCTCTGAAAAATGTTGTGACTGTTTATGACTGTATATCAACATATTATTGTAAGGAATCTTAATTACCATTATTTATTTTTGTAAGTCTAACTGGGGCTAAAATCTGCTCCAACTCAAATTTTAGACTCAGCTGTTAGAGCAGGGGTGGCCAATCAGTCTGGCATGGGGAGCCAAAAACAAAATACAGCATCACTGCAAAGAGCCACACAACATATGCGCACACAGACACACCTCTACAGCAAGAGTGACTTGTAGTAAGTAATAGGCCTGATGACATAATGAAAACACGTAACAGTTTTTAGATTAATGGTTTAAACACGAACAGTTTTTATATTTAACAGTATTTAGTTTTAAAGACTGAACTTCAGGTGCGACTTGTGTTCAGTTGTGGCTACTCTAGCATCTCTTTCACACGTGTGTCAGTAAAAAAAGCGGAATGCTTTGATTTCACCTGTTTCGGGGTAGAAAAAACTGATTCATATTGGTAAGTTGACCCAAACATCGACAGTAGCCTGTTTGACTTAGGGATATCTCTCTGTCGGCACGCACGGAAATTAAGCTTTTTACGATCCTCCGCCAGAGTCTTTGTTGATACGCAATGCACAGACACAGCCGTTAAGGACCTTTCAGACAAAAAGCAACAACGGCACCGCTGCACTCTGAAAACTATTATTATTTAGTTTTTATATTATTTCCATTGGCTTGCACCACTTCACGCACGGGCGCAGCGTGGAGCTCAGAGAGCGACATCCCGCTGCTTCACTGCTTATTTTAGTCGCAACTTATTTTAGTCGTGACCTCCCTCCCAGCACTGTGCGCTGATCAGTCATATCGGCCCGCACATTTCTTTAGCACAAAGTCAAAACTAAATATTCCTTCAAAGAATATATCAAGTCTTCGAAAGGGAGTCACCCATGAAGAGCCACCGGTTAGAGGCATTTTTGCACAGTGTAAATCTAGTTTTGTATTAGAGCTCACAAAGGGTCACTGTGACTCGGAACGTGTTCAAAGAATCCCTGAATTCTCCTGCTAGTAGTAACTAGCTTGCAATTGTACATAACACTGTGTAATTTGGTTACAGCAAATGTGGATGTGTATCTTGTCTACACATAACATTTAGCGCTCTCACACACAGATCTGGATGAAATATAAATATTTGTAAGTCTGTCTAAAATGCCATCTGGGTGGCATTTTCCATCCAACGGTCAACAACAAGGCAGAATGTGGTGAAATTCCGACCACATTGTTTAAAGACAAACAACATTTGAATTGTTATTGGGCTTTTCAGGAATGTCACAATCCTACAATGCCTATTGTCCTGGGAAAATTTGATTTCTGAAATCTATGAGCGGGCTCTGGTCTTGTTCCTGTAAACATCTGGTTTTGTTCCCCTGCCAGGATTATTGGCCGTAGTGATGACGAACCTAAAAGGATCAAGAAGAGCAAGATGATTGCCAAGGCCTTCTCGAAGCGCAAGGAGCTCCACAAGGACCCAGAGAAGGAGCTGTCCTTCAGCATGCACACTGTCTCCCACGACGGGCCAGTCGGTGAGTGGGAACAATGCATGTCTGGTTCATACAATGGCTACCTTTTGTTCTAAGTTGCTTCGAGCACCATGCGGAAATGTATATGTAGTCAAACAGAAATGCTGACATTGCTGAAAATGGAACACTATTATGGGTTATACTTAGGGCTGGGTATTGGCAAGGACCTAATGATACGATACATATCACGATACAAGGGTCATGATACGATTTCATTGCGATACAATACATATTGCGATATATTGCGATATTCCACATAGTTCTCTGAAAATGTAAAAAGAGAGCTGAAATACCACACATCGGCTTTTTATTTTTAAGGAGCTGCTGTAATTTTTTCAGCTGCGTCCGTCATATTGCATCAAAATTTCACTCTACAAGAAATGGGGCGGCCGTCCGTCAATTCTATGCAACTAGCCATACTGTGACATACTCATACGGAGTTATACTGAAGAGTATGTTAAATTACAGTCAGTTTTGGTTGTGTGCATAGCCCCACCAGGTAGAAACAATTGGTACTCCAAATAAACTAGATTCAAGTATTTCACAAAAATATTTTAGGATATGTTTTCAGAAGCTTTCTTTTGTGTTCATGAATTGGTTGAATGGGATTTCTCCATATATTCATCCATTTATGTGGAGTAATTGTTATCTTAGCTAACAACTGAAAGCTAGCTTCATCTGTTTGTGTAAGCAGTGACTCTACTGCGGTCAACATGCTTGGTTTCCTTAGAATAATCTGAGTCACTAAACCAGCACTGGACCATCAACATCTGCATATTATCTGTAGGTGATCCACTGATGTTTATACAATGTTTCTACACTTGTAGCCGGAATCAATTTTGACCTGAACGAGGCCTCCAATGATATGTCATCAGCTTGGGCACAACATGTTACCAAGATGGTGGCCAGGCGGGGTGCCATTCTGCCCCAGGATATCTCTGTAACACCCACTGGCACGCCAGGTGAGAGCCAGCCATCCTGGTTTGTAACAATGACTTTGAATTCATTCTGTTTTAAGATAGAATATCTTGAATATAATCTTTCTTCATTCCTACACGGCACTTTCTTTGTCCCTCCTACCTTTTGTTCTCCTTCCTTTTTACTTCCTACTCTTCTTGTCTTTCTTTTCCCCGACCTTTTTCTGTTCCCGCCCTTATCCAGTGCCGCCCCCTGAGGAGAGGCACAAGTTGTGGATGGTGGAGGCTGAGATCTCTCCAGAGATGATCAAGAGGAAGAAGAAGAAGAAGAAGAGGAAGAAGGAGGTGCGTCCCATGGAGGAGTTGGTGGACCACCAGGGCTACCGCCGCCGCGAGTTCGGTGCCAGCTCGGTGCCACGGCTCCCCAAACTGCCCTGCCATCCCAGCCTGGTCGCCAACCTGCGGGAGCAGCAGAGGCAGAGGCAGAAGCAGGAGGAGGAGGTCCTGCCCGGGTCCTTCCCAGACTTCCACCCCTCACACCCCTACCCGGCCTACCAGGGCAGGAGGGAAAACGACCACCACTTCGGCTTGCTTTCCGACCCCCTGACCCCCAGTGACCGGCCGGAGGACCTGGGCTTGAGCCCCCGAGGGCGCCCCCTAGTGTCCTCCTGGCAGCCCAGTGGATCCTTCCTCTATCCCGGGGAGACGGAGCCTGTGGCTGGGCCGTCTGATAGGTCGGCGCGCATGACACGGGTGCCAGCAGGTCGAAGGACAGGACCCATCCACTCCAGGACCAATTTAATGGAGGCGGAGCTTATGGATGCTGACTCGGACTTTTGAGATGGACGTTTCTGGGTGTGGTACACAGACTTTTAAGGGAAAAGAAGTGCTGGATACTTTTAAACGCTTACTAAGGTGCACCCTTTCCCAAAGGCCAATGTTCAAGATGGAGCATGGGTCTCTTTAAAAGCCATCTTGTTTTTTAGTTGTTTTTTTTTTAAAGGGAAGGGCTAAAGGAAAATGAACATGCTGTAAATAGGTTAATTGAAAAAAGATATTTTTTATATTTTGTATGAGTCTGATACTATTCATAGACATCTCTGTGACGACAAATTAGGCAGCTAATGTCTTGAAACTATAGTCATCATTTCTACATATATAGTTCCTTGTTGAGATGTATTCAAATAATTTTTATTGTGTAACAACACTGTTTCCCGTGAGAAACTGTAGACAAGTGTACCCACCAGTCAAGGAGGATATAATTAAACCACCACATTTAATCTTTAGTAGTCCACTGGTATTTACAAATGGTTTGTTTTCTGTCTTCTTAGCCGGATGGGGATTACCTACATTACATAGTCACAGCTCAGTTTAATTGTATGGGATTTACAACTTTCCTGGCTGAATTGTACTTCCAAGTTAAACCGCTACTGGCACTACAACTTAGTAATAAGTACGGTTTGCCTAGGACTTCTCTTGGACTATGAAATACATTTATAGGGGGCGGGGGGTTAAGTTAATACAGACACTACAAAGCAGTGTTCTTTTCTTTTACTTTTAGAAAGTGCACAAGGAAGAAGTTGAAACCAAGCCTTCATCTCACACTAGTTGGTTCAGTTCACTTCAAACACAGTAGCCACAATGCTAGCTAAAAGAAACAACTGAAACAATTCACTATTTACCTCCACATCCTACACTAAGCCACATATTTTTGTTGCCTGACCTATATTCCAGTCATTATTTGTTGATACACATTTGCCTGTTGCAATCATCTGTATAGAAAAACCAATAAATACTCTCATATCCACTCTAGGATTTCTAAAATGGCAGTATTTCTAAAACAGCAGTAGTTGTACCCTCTTTTAGTACTATTGTAAATAGGCTAGTTGCTTCATATTTGTTTTGTTCTGCTCTGTGTTGAGGACATTTTATATTCCGCACATTATCCCAGGTTACTATTTATATGTTGTGCTGTATTTTACTGTATATTGTTACTTTTTTTTACTGTTTAGTGTTGCAATCTGAAGAAATGTCTCATCTTTCATTCTCTCTCTCTCTCTCTCTGTGTGTGTGTGTGTGTTTGTGTGTGTGTGTGTGTGTGTGTGTGTGTGTGTGTGTAAAATCTTTATTATTATTATTTCTTAGATAGCATATCGTC
>JAOEHI010000016.1:1426363-1462246 GCA_025447815.1 Percopsis transmontana
TGTGTGTGTGTGTGTGTGTGTGTGTGTGTGTGTGTGTGTGTGTGTGTGTGTGTGTGTGTGTGTGTGTGTGTGTTCTATTTCACTTCTAGATATTTGATATAAATTACTAACAGTTTGGGAACAGAGGAGAGTTGCTATGGAGCCTTGATTTAATTTGGCTGTTGAGATCTGAAAACAGAGCTGTGTTGTAGTATTGCTGGAGAGGCCTCAGAGGAAAGTGGAAACTCTAAATCAGATTATTTATTTATTTAAATATATATATTATTATATATATACTATTTTTAAGGTGCTGACCACATGTTCTGTGGGAACCACTAGAACACATACAGCTGTGAAATAATTCACTTTAAATACACGAAAATGATTACGATCAATTAGAAGTGCGTATCTTTAATTTCATAGTTAGGCACAGGTGTTTTGGTGCATAGACCTGTCAAGTGTCACACAAAACCTAGTTTTAAAAAGCATGAGAGGCAGTGACAAAATATATAAAAGAGATCTGTAGATAAATATGTTACCCTAGATAATGGCAGCAGTTAACCTCATTTTGACTCAAGGACTAGCCAGGTGTGATTCTAACTCTTATTCTCCATGTCTCCCTCTTTTCTAACACACACACACACACACACACACACACACAGAGGAATGCTATGAATTCACACACATTGGCAGAGAGGAGACGGGAAAGTGGACAGCCAAATGCTTATTTTTGCTGCTGCTAGATTGTAAACCACACCAGACCTTTCTGTGTGTGGGGAAGTTTCTCTGACTTGCTGTGTCACTTTTCACGGAGGAATTCTACAATAGAAGGAAAAAGATCCCGGAATCTCAAATATGTACGGGAAAAATATGTGCCGGCGGTCGCCAAGGAAACTGCCAGCCACCTCGCCTGGTGGTGTGTTATTTTTGTTTTTTCTTCCCTCTTGCCCCGCCAGGTTGTGTCTCCGAGGGTGATTTCCCACAGAAAGGCAACGCTTATTTGCGATATGTATCTAAATTGGCTCCCTGCCCACTGAATAGACAAGGGTTTTGTGATACTACGACAAAATGAATACAGCTAAAAAATGCTAAAACTGCACTCACATCATAACTATCGTTTAATTCCTTATTGTAGCGCCAAAGGTCGAACAGATTAAATGAGAAAAAGAAATGTAACAGAAACCTAAGGGGTGGGATAGTCGTCTGGGTGTTGGGACTTCCAGCTGGAAGATCCCGGGTTCCACCCCCAGAATTGGCCTACCTGTAAACATTCTTGAGCAAGATGCCTTACCCCTATCAGCTCCTTGTAGCCTATGTCGCTTAGGATAAAAGCGTCCACTGAATGACCCAATTGTAATTTCCTTGCTTGCAAAGTGGAGTTTTGCTGACCAGGCTGCAATTAGAGCAGCATCAGTTTTGCCCTTGTTCCTTGGAACACACAGACGTCAGTATTGTAAAATTATGTATTGCGGAATAAATAATCCTCTGGCCTTTCCTTAATGATAATTTGAAAACCACATAGGATGTGTTAATGACAAGGTGCATGTGGCTAGGCTATTATTACTGCCAACGATCTTTGCATCGACAGTCAAGTGTTGGCTTTAGGAGATGGTCAAGTTTCATGGGGAAAGGCTAAAATTAGCGGCGATTGAAATGATCTGATCTTATTGGCATTAGTACGCTACTCAACACAATACCTAAATAGTTAAAAAATATACAGCCTGCCTGTGCCCGCTCTATGTACAAGGCCAGGGGTCGGAGGGCATTAGTTGACACTTCATATTCCTCTGCCAGATGCATAAACACAATTGTTCCTGTGTATTCTGTCTCGATGGATAACATTTTTGTAGCAACAGTGCCATGCAACAGTGTTATTTTCAACCCAGATGATGATTGTAGTTTTGGGGTTTTCATTGACTATTGTCTTCATCTTCTGTGTCTGTGTTTAAGTCTGAGTCCAATATAACATCAAGATGTTCAAGTTTTGTGTGTGACTGACTACTAGCAGGCTACTACACTTGAGTGCATGTAGAAATTTAGTATTGTATACACAGAATTGAATTTGGGGGTTTTCCCGCACCTTTTTTCAATGAATCTTATTTCAATTTATTTTTTCAAACATATTGGCTGATCCTGTATTGTAATACACTGCATTAGCAGTAGACTAATAGCGTCCCCTGCTGGCCTGAGTTTAGTTATACACATTAACATTAACATTAACATGAACTCCTCTCCTCCCTCTTCTTCATTATATCCCACAATACTATAATACACTAGTGTACCGTAATACACTTACACTGACTGTTGAAATACAATACTATAATTTACTAGTCTACTGTAATACACTAGGTACACAGGCACCCATATATACAAAACTCATTTTATCTGTTGTACCATTTCACTAAAATGTAAAACCAAATATCTGATCAGATGAGAACCTTCCAATTTCTTCCTGTCCATACAAGAAAGTATGTGGTTCCAAGACACAATAGGTAATAACTTAACTGAAATCTTTTCACATTTTATTATATTAGATGTAATATCACCAATAACATTTTAATGTTTAAATAATAGGCTTTATTTTTTTCTACAACAGGTTCACAAAGAGAAATGTTGGACATTAAACAGCATCTTGCTGTTTGTGGGTTGAGAATAAAAGGGGGGGGGGGGATGACATTATAACGAGAATATAACAAACAGACAAGGCCATACTACAGTTTTAAGCAAAAAACGCAAAAGTTAACAAATCAACTGAAAAAAAAAATTATATATATATTATTTTTCCCCCCTTGTATATTAAACATACAACATTCAACCCCCCCTTCAAAAAATGTACTCCACAGGAAATACCTAATCCAATACAAATATATCATGCATAACTTTTCCACTGTCCACAATGCAGCAGTTGACCTTTTTTCCTATTCAAAATCAGAGGAATAACTGCTCAAAAAAACAACCACAGTAAACATGTAATAACATGTTATTACTCATAGAATGTTTATATAATGTATAAACCTATATTTGTTTCTCTGCTTCATAAAACAACTTAGAAATTTAAATTTTTGTAGTAACAGTAGCATTTACGGTTCAGCCCTTTTCCCTCACCAAGATCCGGCAACATATTTTTAATTTATTGTTAAAACTAATTCTATTATGTTTTGTTTTGCTTTTGCTGGCACTTTAAACAGTGTCCTACGCACACATAGATTCACAATGCAGGGAAAGCTGAAAAGTTCACTATAAAAGTTAAGCCTTCTCCTTAACACTGGGATTGAGTTTTGAAGCTGTTTTACATCAACCACTAACAATCACTAAGTTTGTAGGCGTGTGCAACTATAGCAGTAGGTCAGCCAAGACGAGACCTTTCAACATTCTAGGTCTACGTAAATGCTCCAGAGAACCAATGACAGAGATGGTTTCATTCGGAGGCGACAGGGCTTTGTGCGGGTTTCTGTGGAGGGACTGGTGCGGCTAGGCCATCAGTGAACAGGACTTTCTTGAGGATGCCTGAGTAGAAAGGTCCATAGACATGCTTGTTGTAACTGACCAGGGAGATGAATTTGGCTCCCAACGATGCTAGCTCAGGCTTTATGGCGGTCAGGCCGGCAGGCACCTCTTCAAGTTTGGTCAAGGGCTTGGGTGCGGAGATAAGTGCCATGAAGTACTGCCGTGCACGATCCTCTGCAGTAAGAGAGATCGATTTATCATTGGGGTTCTCACTCTCGTATGTTTGAACTTTGTGCAATTTTTTTAGGGCTGCCACTAATGATTATTTTCAAAATCGATTTATCTTCGGATTATTCGATTATTTTATGCAATTCATTTAGGCCATAAAATGGCAGTAAAATAAGATCTGTCTAAAACTTTTGGGAAATGTTAATATAAGAAAGAGACATAAAAAGTTAATTAAAAAGTTGTGAATGACACATATTACAGATTACAAATTTTTACATGATAAATTACTTTTTTATACAACGGTTTATTCAGTTGCATAGGGGATTCACATCCTCACCAGGTCAGTACATCTTCGTACACTGAGAAGTGTAATAAAGGGACAAGAATAGCTGTGGGACCTACCGACAAGACTGCGGATAGGATTGCTCTTGTGGGTGATGTTACGGACTTGGCCAGTGAGCGTGGCCTGGAGAGCTGGGGTCAGTGGTGGGTACTTCCTCTCTATCAGGGACTTGTTGAGCTCGCAACAGATTTGTGCACTGGCGCCCTCTAGTGCCTCTTCCATTTTAAAGTCCCTGCAAGAAAAGAGAAAAGAAAAAGTGTTATGGACAGAAAACAAAAACATGGTAGTTTGTTATGATTGTACTAATGCATATCTTTGATATAAAGCTTGCATATTTCTTTGTATGTATCCATGTATGTATATGTGGACCCCCAAAGGTAAGATTATTCTGGGGAAGAGGTTATTTTTCTGAAAGATTATGCTGCAATTGCGATTACAAAAGGTTTTCTGCCCACTTCCCCCCCCCCCTCCAATCAGGATTTTGCAATAGATAGCAGTATGCCTCTGTAACAAAAAAAAATGTTAAAATAAATTGTATTATCTTTAATACAAATTTAAATACACTTCTAATTGTGTTCATAGTTGTATAGGTGTATATATATTAATATTATATATACTATTATATATTATTATTTCTGTGTTAAATATGCTTTTAGAAAGAAACATGCCTGCACAAAGAGGGGGGGGGCTGGGGTTGCAAGCAATGAACAACTTATTTCGGGTTGGGTTTCAGAACCACTGGTCTATGCTACCTGGCTCTACAATAGCATTGTAAGTCTAAGCGTCTTCTTAGAAACTTGAAGAATTTCACTTGACAAGAAAAACGAGGAAAAGTGAAACTGACGGCCTGTGCATCCCGTCCAGAAGAACGCAGGTCATCGTCTTGAGGCGGTCAGTGAGGGCGGTCAGGCCCTGGACGACAGCTCCAATGGCACTATAGAAGATGAGCAGGACCTCGTTCACAGCTTGTAGCTGCTGCAACTGCCACTGGAGCCCCAGCACACGAGCCTCGTCCATCACCAGGGTCTAAAGGGGCCCCAAATGATTTAATAAAATAATAAATAAAATAAAACAAGAAAAAAAAAAGAAGAGGAAATCCATGAACCTTCTTGTTGTGAGACAACAGTGCTAACCACTGCACCCCCGCCGTGGTTATTGATTGAAATGGATAGGAGAGCTTTAATAAGAAGTAGAAATGTAATTTATTGTGTTTTGTGAAGATGTTACTGGAAGCTCAACCTTCCATCCATTTTGCATAGTAGGTAGTGAATACTACCTGAATTGTGAGCATGATATCTGGGTGCAGATGTCAGACAATGACCTACAGTATGTTAACTGTCAAACAAGCATTGCCGTGTAGATTCTTAGCTCATCCAGTTGTCCTGGGTTAACTTGATTTTCTAGTTCTTTTATTGCTTGTTTTGAGTAAAGATAGTTCTAGAAGCCCTTCTAGAAGTGTTGTTTTCCATCACTTGCACACATAATTTTTGTTATTTCCACAGTGTTTTATCACTGCGGAAATAAAGTGGACTAAATCAAGCTTTAGCTCCACACACACACACACACACAAACACACACTTACAGTATATACATATATACACTCACCTCTGGCAGAGGGCCCTTGTAGTCCATGAGAAGGATGCGGACTAAGGCGGTGTCAAAGACCAAGAAGGGTCCCGGCAGCTTGTTGTGACCTTTACCAGGACCGCCGCTCGGGTCTGTGGGGTTCATGGTCGTCAGGAGCTCCTCAATTGTTGACTTGAGCCAAGCTGTGGTGTGGTTCAGAGCACCTGAGGGAGGCAATTATAAAAGAACGTATTGATGCTAGTAGAGGTGTAGTGGAGATTAACATTATCAATCAGGACACTGATTCCATTGTCTGTAATATGGTCGCATTGGTTAAAATTTTTTAAATAAAATGGATGGATGGATGAATATTGAAAAATAAATGTATTTGAAAAGGGGGGTAAAACAGAGTTTATATTGCTGTCTGAGATGTTATTGGATGATAAAACATGACTGGTACTCCACGTTGTTTTTCCAGGATAAACAATGCGTTTAGGTTAAGCAATGCTGTAATTTAACTTTCATTTGGTTAAAATTTCCATCCAGCCCAACAAATGTGTCAGGGTTTGCACAGAGACACATCCACTCCCCCCTCCCCCACCCTTTCCCAAGCACTGGAACTAAATTTGCCCAAAAGCTATTTTAGTTGGGGAGGGGAAATGCCAAGAGATGTGTTCTCTTAGACCAATTATATAATATTACCACCCCACCCCCCACACACACACACCCACACAAAAGGGGAGAGTTATCAAATCAATCACTATAAAATCACTATACCAATAATCAATCAATCCCTTTCATTGACTATTGACTCACTGGGTGTTGTGTCTAGGACTCTCTGGAACTTGGCCCTCTCATATTCCACAGAGTGCCTCTGTAGCTCGGGCCTCACCACGTCGATGGTGTAGTTGATCATGTCCATCTTCATCAGGTCCAGCACGCGGAAGATTTCCCTGGTGTTCACAGATGGGATTGACGGACAAGACACACAGTGTGTTAAGTGCAGGCCTCATCGCTTCCCTTGCGTGTGCACAGACAAACACACTAAACGCAGTGTTTACAGAGGGGTGGTCGCGAAATATTTTCAACCTCAAAAAGGGGTCGGACTGCCAGAAAGCTGAAGAACCCCTGATCTGGGTTATACGACAAAAATCATGATAAGAAACCAATATTAAGGAGCCGAATTGCTAACACAACTGAAATATTGCACATTGTTAGAATGGTAACAACGTTTTTTTAGTGACAGCCACCCTTTGACAACTGGTTTACCTGAACAGGGACACAACGTTGCCTGTATTGTCCCGGAGCTTTTCCACGTCCTCGTCCCTAACTGGTGCACACAGCTTGGCCATGGTGTTCATGATGTATGATGCAATCCCCTGGATGTCCAGGGCGTCGTTGTCCGACTGCTGGCGAATCAGGTCCATGTCTAGAACCCCTTCTATCTGGGTCCGCATCCTATTGGCACCGGGGTTTAGGAATGACAGTAGAATCTGCCAATTGGAGGAAAGAATGAAGAAAAAGGAGGAATAATATGTAAAAATAGAAATTCCTTTTCCGTTCAACTAAAAGTGATCTTGCTTTCCCCTGTACATAATTGACTGAGTATTGCGATGATGATGCCAAGTCACACAATGGGGTGTCTGAGGATTCAGATTCAGGCTGACCTCTCTAATCTCCGCCAATAGTTTGATGGCGTGCTCGTACTCGGGCGGGTCACTTTTCAGCTCAGATTCCAGGATGTCCCAGTAGGCCTTGTGGAGAGTGTCTCTAACTATCCTCTCCAAACTAAAAAATAAATTAAAAAATTGCATATTTTTGTCTTGCACACTATTCCATTACTATTTGCTTTGCTTTCACAAAGCAGTCTGGGAACGCTCAATTGAAAACTGCTCATCGAATCATTAGCAGGTATTGGACCACCTTTGACCAATCAGAATGAGACCCACGTGGGGATCATATTCTAAACACGGGATCTTTATTGCCGTCTCTGGTTCCCTACCAGACTGACCGTTTTCCAATTGAGATTTCCCAGACTGATATATGTTGCAAAGCGGAGCTTGCAAAATCAGGATGGTTTTAACCAAGCTATAAAATGTGTTGCTCATAAACAGACACAGAATCAAATGGATAAAGATGTATTGTGACACTGATGATACTGTGTGTGTACCTGTTCTGAGGTAGCTTGGGTGGCTCCACGCGATAGTCCTGGTTGACAATGATGTCATGAGCCAGGCTGAGATTACAGAGGTCCTTGGCAGAGTCCATAACCTCATCTAGGATTATTTTGGGGGGGCTGGCTGCGGGGTCCCAGTAATAAGAAAGTGTTTATAATAGTAAACAGTAATTAAAAGTAATTTTGGCCTGGCAACATTCATCAGTGTAGAGTCCGGTGTGTGGAGGAATTGAAATGCTCTTTAAAAAATTTAATTAAATTTAAAAAAAGGGGTTTGTGTTGAGTGGCTCGCATTCCTCTCTACTCATCCCCCGCCACAATTGCACTAGAATGCACTCGAGGAGCGTACATTTAAGATTGTTATATAAGTTATGCAAAAAGCAGACTTATAGGAGCAGGTGAGGGGGTTTGACTCACATGAAGGCGTGCCGTGTTTGCTGGAACAGCCACTGGTGAAGCTCTCGCGGGAGCACTCCAGGTCACTGGTGGACGTCATGCTGTCAAAGCACCCGGACCACGATTCCCCATCACTGCACTGGTCCTCGCCGCTGGATGTGGACATGGCCTGCTCGTCATTTAGAGGCATGCTGGGCTAGAGCTGAACACAGAAAGTTGCTTGATTAACTAGGCCATAGAACTTTTTTATCTGGGACTCTTAACACATTGTTACAATGTGAATGTATGGACCATGGGATGGGCCATAGAGAATAAAATTGCAACAGACAAACTCATTTTAATGGAAGCTTCCTTCTATATGACTAACTTCTATAACAAAAATGAATAAAAGAAAAAAAAAAGGAATAATGGCATGCCCCCGACGTTTAATGAGTGAATGTTTAAAAAAGGATAGATTTTTTTTATAGTTAATTCAACGTCACTTGACTTGAGAGCATTTATTTTGCACCAGACGTTATTGTTGCTAGGGGAGACCGAGTGAACCAAAAACGCAAAACACATGTCAACATCGGAACTGTTTGGCTGCTGGCATGGTAACGAAAACAGCTTTCCTGTTGCCAAGCTCGCGCTAGCTGTACAGGTCTAACAAAACCTTCCAGCACAAAAAGGGACACTGGCCTGGCAGAGATCTAATGTGTCTCCAGGGCAACCCGGCACAATAGTGGGCCTTTCAACCATCAGGAGATCCAGTTACCACTCTCCACCATACTGTTATCGTCTATCTTCTCTCTCACACACAAGCACTAAATAAAGTTAAATTTGACAGTCCTAACTAATAAAATATAGAATATAAAAACCCCTATATCTCATTAGTGGAACATTACTCATGCCTCATTACACTATTGGGCTCAGTTATTCTATTCTATTCTGACCCACACAGCACTGGGAGAATAAGCCTTGGGCGTTCCTGTTCATGGTTATCGACAGTCAAAAGTAAAATGCACACTCCCTCATTGCTCTCTGTGTTTAAAGATAGCCCCTCCTCAATATAGTTACTGCGCTGTCAGTCACTTACCTTGTATAGCCTACATGCCCCCTGCTGAATCCCAAGTCTATTCATTAGGCCTACATTATCCGCAACACTTGACAGCCAGCCAAGTCGCCGCAAGTCGGCAAGACAGAAGAATTATCATTATATTACATTTTTAGTAGACGCTTTTATCCAAAGTGTACATTTGTCAATAGATTATCGTATACTGCAAGAGGATTGTGAAAACATTCTCGATGTACTGCTATAAAATTGCTTCAACAACTGGTGCAAAAGCATGTACCGATGTGTTTTGCAAAACACTAAGCTCTTCTCTTTGCATTTTGTAGGCTATAAAACTGTAATGCAATCTGGTTTGACAAATTAAATCCCACGAGTTCAGTTCATCATTCAATGTTCAGGATATGTAAAAGAATTAAACTCAGGGGGTGGGGCGTATTCAATGCAACTCTTCTTATTGGTTTAAGCCCACTGTCACTCACCCCTACAAGGCCAATCTTTGGTTACATAGAGCTGTGCACGTGGATAGAAAAAACATATCCACCCGCGTCACTGCTAAGTACACGTGATTCGTGCAGCAGAACCAAAACAATACCTCTTGTGCCAGAACCGTATGCAGAAGTACTCGAAATCAAAAGATTGGACTGAAACCCACGGGCACATACTGTAATATGCAGAATACTTGAAATCGCTGCTTTTTCGTTTTATCTTGAAAAATTAATGAAGTCTTAATAGGAAATTACAGTCAAATATAAATTATGTGGACTCGGATACATTTGTTTGATGGAGCAGGAACAGTATAGTCTACCACAGAAAAGGAAAGTGTTTGCTATTACAATCTTTAAATAGTACATTTTGCGTTTATAAACAAAGCGAATTGGCATGCCTGAGGCAAACTATCGACTATTATCCTTTCGATCGACTATATATCAATGAGAGTAAGAGTTAGTACGTAAAACAAACTTTTACCTCATTCAAGTCTCCGGCAATGGAGACTAAAACGCCAAAAATAGCTTAAGTGGGAGTAAGACAGTCGTTACAGTTTCCCGTACAGTGTTTCTCTGCGTTTAAAGGTCCTATGCTGCTCCAACGGTCTGCAAAGGGATAAACCATTACCTACATAGGGGTATCCACGCGCCAAATGAATATAAAACTAATGTTTATTTACATTCCATTCCATGTTTATCTATGGTAATTCTCGGAATAATTAATTTAAAATATATATGTTGTTTCGCACAAATTTAATCAGTTCACAATTTGGTTTGGGAACTTATGAGAATCATAAACATTAACTTATCTATAATGGTACATTCCGTACCACTTCACGTGGAAGGACTTTGTTTACGAATATGACCTTAATTTGTGCTTGTCTGCGCGTGCGTGCGTTTATAATCTGCCAAAGTGACACCTATTTATCTATCTATTTATAAAGATTTATTTATAGATGTCTACTGTTGTCATACGCATCTTTATGTCGATGTTTTCGCAAGGACACTACCGTAGGCTATATCATGATGAATTGGGATGGCAAGCGCAACTCCACATTGACTTCTCACCAAATATGAGCATGAAAAGAATAAAAAATTAACTGGGGCGATTGTTTTTGTTCTTTAAATATCCCTCGTTTATAAAGCTTCCCATCACCGTTGATTGGGAATAGTCAAACTTTTCCTTAATAAATGTTCCTTATTAAATGTAAAAATAATACATAAACCTTTATGAATCATTTATATTATTTGTGACAAAACCAACTGCAACAGCGAAATACAGTAGGACCGCCTGCCTTTAACTTAAAAAATAGGTCTCCCAAACAGCTGTCTTTACAGTCTTTATACTCACTAAATCTCGTCTCGGGCCCTGGTTTTAATGTGCATCCTATGATATCTCGTGATGATGGCGGTGTTTTTTATTTTTTAGAATCTAATGGTTTTAAATTCCTTAACATTTAATTGATACCAATGAATACCACAATGGTGTATACTCCTGTACAGTAGGTGGCGCTATGCATCTTATGGAATCCTTCTAAAACACAGAGTGGGCTCGCGATGGCGGTAGATTTGACGCCGCGGTTTAGAAGATTAAATAGCCAAACACGGAGTTTTCGTGAAAATGTTCAGTCTGGTAAGTGCAACTTGACAAATACATTGTTCATCTTTTTATTTGAATCAACCAAGCAAAACGGGAAGTAAGTCAGTGTTAGAAGTTTTGAGTTTACTTAGCTTTGACAGCTGTAGCCCGACCTGTGTGACGACATGCCTTTAAAATAATAATATTTTAGTTATTAATTTGGTTGTTTTCGTAATATCTATAGTACTTGAACATGAACTATAAATATTGCATCATGAACCTTGCAAAAAGAAAACCATACACAACCGTACCAAATAATGAATCACGACCAGAAGCTACTGTAGTGAAACGGTCATTTAACTTGGTAAACTTAATAACCTATCGTTAATAACCTAAACTTAATAACTCGTTTATGTATTCACAATTCAGAATTTTTATTTTTAGGATTCTCGGGACCCTTCCGTGCCACACAGTTGTGGTGTAACATCATCCATACCCTTCAGACCCAAGTGGAGGTACGGCGGCGCCGGAGACACCTTCGCGTCCATGCCGAGTGCTTCACCGGGTCCGACGCAGTAGACGTGGTCCTGAGTTATTTGATGCAGAACGTTGTGTTTTGTGCCAGCGAAGTGTCTCGCCTCAAAGCGGCGCGGCTCTGCCAGGCACTAATGGAAGCCAAGGTGTTTGAGCCAGTGGGCACCAAGCTGTTTCACAGAGACAAGGATATGACCTTTGAGGACAGCAGCTGCAGTCTCTACCGTTTCCTGGACTGTAAGGCTTTGCCCAGCTCCGATGCAAAAGACTGTGGCAGTGACACAGAAAACGCACCCCTGGCTGAGTTGGAGACTAAACAAAAGAAGGGCTCCAGGTTGGTGGTATTGCTTTCCCCACAAGTTCATGTGTTTTGAGTGTAATATCACGGACACACCTGTGAACCTGTACCTATATAACAGTATTCTTCTCGCTTCCATGTTCTGTATCTAGGCAAAATGAACTGAGGACCCTCTCCAATCCCCTGGCTGTAGGGCCATCGGACCGAAGGGTTGAGAGGCTGCTGAGGACCATTAACCTACGGCCTTCCAAGTGCCCGTCTCTAGGCACTGCAGCCTCCTCTTCCAATTTCCTCTCCAAGGCTGGTAAGTTTGCCTTGGTCCCTCATTGTGACTGGACCGTTATTTATCTTTCTCTCCTTGTTAAATTTGTTTGTGCCACTCGCACAAACACCAATCCCACTTCCACTTTGATAATATCTCTTGTTCTTCCGCTGTATCCGTCCCCAGTGGTCGATGAGGTGTGGAAGCAGCAGACATTGCTGCAGTTGTTGCAGGTGGTGGAGCTGCCCGTGCTGGACGGCATCCTGACCTCCCCAGCCAGGGTCCAGCCCCAGACCTGCGGCAACGCCCCCTCAGGTCCCCACCGTCAGGATCTGGTCTTCTCAAACACCTGTGTGGAGAAGGAGCTTCCCCAGACGCTCAACCTGCCACAGTCAGTGCTCGTGTTGACATTTTATCTTACATTGAGCTGGTAATATCTGAGCAGAATAAGCCTTTTGCCAGAAATCCCTGGCTTAAAGGCCAAAGTATACTTTCTGTGACTGTGGAATGCGCCGTTCCGACTGCGCGTCAACTGCGCATGTGTGCGTGCACGGGCCGATTGAGTAGGCCAGGCAGGGTATCAAAATACAGTGGTAGTGCGCGTGCTTTGAGCTCGTCCGCGAGGGGAGAAAGCGCCCAAACGCACGTCCACGTTGCACGAGGCCACGCATTTGGTAGTATACTTTGGCCTTAATATAGGGACTATTTTCACATGATTAGGTCTCGCTCTCTGACGTGTGTGTGTGTGTGTGTGTGTTTTTTAACTCACTTCAGGCTAGACGGGTGGCTGTCTGCAGCCGCCGACTGCCTGGAGCTTTTCCCGGACCAGCTGATCGTGGTGGTGGGGGAGCTGCTCCAGCAGCAGTGCAGCGAGGTGCCCTCCCAGGGGGGCCCGACTGCAGAGCAGCTGGCCGGTCACAAGAAGCTGCTGTTCGACACTATGGCCAAGTACTATGGTGAACAGGAGAGGGCGCCGCTACTCTCCGGCCGCTACCTAGACGCACATCTCGCTATACTGGATTTGCTGGGTATGTTTTCACATGCCGATTCATTTCCATGGCAACTCAACACTGACAGCCCACCAGAGAGGGAGCAGTGTATGAGTCAGCGGACGTTGCGTTAGATTGGAAATAAAAACCTGTATGTAATTGGTCCAGCATGGTTTATGAGATGGAGACAATTGCTGTATGCTAATGGAATGGTGGTGTTACATTGTATTGCATAAAAATACCTACTGCTGTGAGTTACTGTTGTTTTGCTTATTTTTGCAGAGCAGAACCATTGTTGTTGGGTATAAGATGTCAGTTTTCTTTAGAATAGTGTGGCATACCTCTATGCCACACTATTATATGGTAGCATACCGTTAGGTGGACAGACTTTGGGAGCAGTAATCACTTGCGGTAAAGGTTATTACTTATTACTGTAAAAGATAAGTAGGTCAGAGTGATACTGAGATCCTGTTTTGACTTACTATATGAAGGTATTGATCTACGCATCAATAATAACTATTAAAAACAAATTAACTTAATTTTGGGACATTTGGGACATTTTTTGTATTTTAAATTTGTATTTAATTTATTTTCCTTTGTCTCCCATTGTTGATGTTTCTGTGCAGATGGAGGCAAGGTGGAGAAGGCAGTCAGGGCAGCTCAGCTGTGCCTGCGTCTGTTGGAGGCGAATGGGAGAGATGCGCTACGGCGACTGCTTGCCTTCATGGCCACAGCGGGTCAACCAGATGCATGCCGCCTGCACAAACGGGTAGCTGACTCCTATTTTCCAACATGCACAAGTTAACTGTATCATAGTAGGGTAAACACAACTGTGGCTACATGTAATGATGGGTTTGTTTTGATTTATACATTGACGATGCTAGCAAACCTGAACACCTAATTCAAACTGTAAAACGGGTACATTGTCACCTTCCTTTTGTGTTCCTAGGCCCATTATTTACAGTATATTTTATGTCAACCGGGATCAGTAGCTTTTTGCATCCATTTCTGCTGGACGGTTGTCCTCTCTTTTAGCTTGATAACAGGGCCCTGGTCTGCCGGACCTTCCAGAAGGCCATTGTCCAGAGTCATGAACTAACCCGAAGCCAGAGTGAGACCCTGGTGTTGTTTCTCATGGATAATCACACTCAGCTCTTCAAGGTAGAACATGTATCATACCTAAAGACACCCTATCTTGGTGTCTATAGATACTATATTGAAGGAAGTACTTCAATATACAGTATTTTTAGTACAGTACAGAGTTTCTGATGTTCCGCCAATCAATCTAAATGCACCCTGTGCAAAAGTTCTTCGGATTTACTAAGCACTTAGTCCATTTTTCATTACCTATATTTTTTTTATTTTATTCTTCCTACCTGGAATGATGACAGACACCCATGTCCCTGATTGAAGCTGTGAGGAGGACATTAAGGACAATGCAGCAGGGCATAGACCCAGACTCCATTACCAGTAAGTTGAATACATTTACATTTACATTTAAGCATTTAGCAGACGCTTTTATCCAAAGCTACTTACAATTGGTAGCCTAAATTACTTCACCTATTACTGTAAAGTGTATCATTTGCTAACTACAAAGTGCTTAAATACAAGAAGAAAAAAAACAATCTGAAAAAAATGTAAACCATTTGCAACAAGAGTATTAAAGGATAAATTGCAATTAACTGACTGTTACTGGAGTTACTTTTGGGAGACTTCAATATAAAATTACGGTAGTAACAGTTTATTTAAATATTTTACTTTTCTAAATACTTATTTTTTTAGGGGGAGGGGGGGGGGGGTTATATTAACTTCCAAGCTGAACTTCAAACCTCACCAATCCTGTCCCCCCCCCTCCCTTCTTCCCACTCCATTGTCTGTTGCAGCGTTCGCCTTCTGCCAGCTGGTGTCGCCACAGCAGTACGAAGACCAGCGCCAGGTGACTACCCTGGAGAGCCTCAAGCAGCTCCTTCACCACATCTCCCTGAGCGACCAAGTGCCCATCAGAGAGAGGAGGAGGTTTGTCAAGGAGTTCCAGAAGCATCACCCTGTGGTCTTCCTTCAGCACTTCTCCAGCACTGTTTAACATCCCTCAGATGTTTCTGCTTGCTGTGCCCCCTTTGAATTGTTTTCCAAGCCCAAGCACCCTTTAATTAATGAACTATAATTGTTTTTCAATATAATATAAAGTGTGTGTATGTGAGAGAAATAAAAATAGGCCAATTTAAATAGAAGGTATGTTCAGATATATTGTTAATATTTTCATTATTATTCAGACAAAAATGTCATGTTTTTTTTGGTTCCACATTCCCATAAAACTTAATCTGTGCTGCCCCCAACTGCCAATACAGCAGCCAATCAGAACAGTGGGCCATTAAATAACCCCACAAAAGCAGTCGGTTCCTACTTCCTATAAAGGGACCTTTTTTCACTCTAATAAACTTCACAAATATTTTTAGAGACACTATTTTATTTTAAATAATAATGGTAAAATATCGGACAAGGAGTCTTGATTTAAGTTTTTATAAATATGCCATACAGTGGCCTCATTTGCTCAATGTGCCATCTATGCACTATGCGACATAAGATGTTTTTGTTTAAGAGTGATCACATATCTTGGAAATAAGAAAGTTCTAGGTTTTTGTCAAATGAATATATGAAAAGTGTTGTTACACAACTTGAGCAATATAGAGGGGAGAGAAGGGGAAAATTAGGGTAAAGGATATTGATTTGTTAGTTTAGTGTGCTTGCGCCCAGCTATATCAATAATGGTACTTTGTGCTCAGGCAATGTCTTCATATCAGATGAGGAGTAACAATAATTTTACAGCATTTTTATATTTAATTTTTTTAAATGTAGCTTTATTTCTGACAGTTAATGTAATAAACAGGGAAATGTAGCACTACTGTAGTTGAAAGTTCTAGAATTTAAATGTTTTCCTTGAGAGTTAACCTTGAACTAAAATATATATATATTTTTAATTATTTTCAGTTGCAATGGAATGATTACAACTGTGTTAGGCTAATTTTAGCTAAATTGATAATTTTATGTCTCGTCTTTTGAACATATGTATTTTTAATTCTGTTTATTAACCAAATTTTTATTTATAATATTTCATAGACTGGAGGACCTAGGGTTATAAATATTAAAACTCAAAATTGAAAATAATTGTTTGGGGATGCGGGTATTTTTACAACACTACATAGTTTATTTAAACATGCAATCAACAACTTAAATTAATTTTATTAGGCTTTGGTGGTGTATATTTCTGCTGTATTGTGTTTTTCCAAAGCACCCTTTTTATTGAACATCAGTTCTCACTGGTTAAGGTAAAAATAGTTTTGTCATCTGTATAATATTATTTTAGGATGCACTTTATGGCAGTGAAACATGCCTTGTCTGAACAAATAAAACCTTATGGTCTCTACCCCTATATTTTCCTTCTGTTTAAATCAATTATTCAGAGATTTTGAGTGAGAATTCATGTGCCCAGGAGTATATCGCTATATTTCATACAAATTGTGAAGACAAGTTTTTTTTTTTTTTTTTCAGGCTCCTAAATATCACATCTGACTTTATGTATTCATTCTCTTTTCCCTCACCAGGTATAAGGGCTTGATTGCAGTTCAAACAAAACTGTTTGTGTTCATTTTTTGTCTGCTGAGGCAAATAATACAATGATGGTAAATAATTAACATACAGAGCATTATAAAGCCAGGGATTGTTTCAACACTTCTGAATCTGAATATAGCCTAATATGACATTTTATTTACATTCATGTTTGTAAAAATGCAGATTGCATTTCACCTCAATTAAGTGAAGCCATATACAGAATAGCCTATACCTTCAACATTCATTAGCCTCTTAGTAGGCCTATATAGCACAAGGTGGCAGTATAGTGTGGAAATGGTGTCGGATACTTATTTTTGGCTCTGAACGCTATTGTTCACCCTTGCTTGAGATAGGGCCTATACAATGTGGGGCACTGTCTTGAAAAGTATGCCTGTGTGGGCTGTGTAGCTCGAGAATCAGGTTTGTAGCCCGTGGCCTTAAGTCTGAAGTGGTGGGGATGGACGATTTAAAACCATTACAAAGATGGCACTATCCCTTTTTTTTAAGTTAAGGGAAGTATGGCATCTGTAACCCTTTAAGACATAATGTGCGTTTTAGCCCATCTTTATTGTAGGATTAATTAGAAAAGGGTCTTGTGTAGCCTACCGATTCGATATTTATTATTGGTAGCCTATAGGCCTGCATTACATGGAAAAAAATAATCTTGAGGGTATAGGCTACCTTTTAACTTTACCATTCACACAGAAGAGGGCGCTGGTCGACCGTTGTCCACGGTCCAACTTCACCGTATAATCACAGCAGGACGAAATAAATCCTGTGACATAATGCTGTTTAATCCACGCTTCTCTAAAAAATTATACCACGCAGCAATCTGCTGTCGTTTCCTGTCCATTTTATTGTAACAAGCCGCAATCCCAAGAGGAGAACTTACAATTTTAATATTTTCATATTCATAGGCCTATTTGAGATCAATGAGTGTTCTCCTCTGCTGAGAGAACAGGGCGAGGGAGGGAAATCGTCTGGGGGAGAGGCGTTGTTTTTTTTTCCATATTAAGGTTAGGTTTAGGTTATGACTATGAGTTAGGTTAATTCTAACCTAAGAAGCTAACCTTAATGCGAAGTTTGATGCCTAACAACACAACATTTAACCGGGAATGGTGGAATGTGCTGGAAACTATAAAATAATGCAGAGGAGAGAATGATGCTTTATCACTCGCTTCACGGTCCTGACCTCCAGAAGTCCAGCAACCTGAGATGCTCAATGAAATATTTAGAGCTTTATCCGCAGTGCGTTGGTCAAGACAAACTGCGGTCCTCCATGACGTAATGCCCAAACAGTGACACTCTTATTGGACTAGAGAACAGAGTGGTCAGGTGACCTGTGCCGCTGTGGCCTTTTAAGGCATTACAATGCCCCGAGGCTCCACATTGGGGCTTTACGGACTGTCTACTGCAAGTAATGATCAATTACTATTGGCTGTGGTGTGTTCTCAAATGCTTTTAGCAATAGGCTGGGCCTATATCTGCTTTTGGAATTAATTATTTAAAGACGACTCTTGTACATGCCACAGTAAAGTCTTGTTAATAACAATAGCGATTAAATTCACTATTTCATAAATCACACTATCCAACTATCTAGCGAAATGATCACTATTCTGTGTTGTCCTCTGTCAGTTCTTAAAATAAATTCTGGGTTTGTTTTATTTTATTGTTTTCTGCTATATGAAAATGCCTCTATTATGTCTCTATGTGCACCTAGATCTACTAGCTATTATTAGCCGATAACCTATACCCCTAAAGACACGCCGATTCCCACTCAATCTGATTTCTTTCCGTGCGGCAACCGGCAGACGTCTGTTCTGGGGTGGTCGTTTTTAAGCCGCTGGGTGCTTAAATAACGTAGAGAAACCACCATGCAGGCTGCAATGGCACTGACTTCCTGCATGGGTTTCTTGGGCTAGAGCTGGGTGGCAGACATGGGCTGCCTCAGGTTACAGGCTCGGTTTCAGCGGCACAGCGGAGGAACGGCGATACAATGATCCCCAGGTCTTTACTAATAGATGGCGCATGGATAAACATGGCCTCTTAAAAAGGGAACAGCCTGACGAGACAGCAGACAGCGATGCTGGTATCTGTGGTAAGAGGATGGGCGCTAGTTTAAAAGCCACCGGAAGGAAATATATAGGCCCTACCTACACAGTTAAAATAACATTTCATGCACAAATGGCAAATATTAGGCTGCAGCATTCATATGCTATTGATAATTAATATTGGTAAAATTATTACAATTTATTACCAATATGTATTTGTTATTTTTCCATTGATTTAAGCCTATACGGCAGTTTGTATAGGAATTTTTATAGCTTGAAATAAAATATTTTAGGCCTATAGCATTAAAACAGTAACGTGAATGACAGGCTAAACTCAATAGAAACGTAATGTATTATAATAGATACAAACAGTATTTTTCTTTTTCATGTAAAATTGATATTATTTTATTATTTTGTTGATGTGGGCCTAGGCCCTTCCATGCTAAAACCATGTTTTGATCTTTAACCTAAATAGCCTAAAGCTGCATCAAGTTCTCACATTTACAGCCTATGTTGATTTTTTTCCTGTTTTCTCCTGTAATTTATTTCCTCAGTGAAGATGATGATGATGATGATGATGATGCTGCTGCATTGCTGGCCTTCCTAGCTAATCCGATGCTTTGTAATCCCCTGCACAGGATTATCAGCACGCGAAAGATGCGTGCGAATTCATACGGAAATAACGTATATTTAAATGTTGCAAAAAGAATAACAACAACAGATAAATGAATAAATATCAGTTATAGCCTGTGCATGTAAATCACCAAATGTAACGCCAAATTACGAGAAAAACCGTAATAATAGTGCTACAGGTAGCCTAGGCTGATGGTTACAGGCTATAGGCCTATACGCCTATTTTCATTTCAAACAACATTGACTCCATAGGCCTATGATCGGTTTTTAGTCTACACAATAGGCTAGTCTATCAGATGAATAGGCTCTGTTTTTTTCATCTTCCATTAAATAACACTATTGTCCTTCGCTTTGTATTGTAGTCAGTCAAGAGGTGTAGCCTAAGTGCAGGTCGAGATGTCTAGATGCATCTTATTTTTCGTGCGTCATGATCCCCAATAAAGGGTTCCGGTTTGTTAACTTTTTTTTCTTTCATTTTGGTACAGGAGATCTTGGAGCATTATTATTTCATCTTGTGTGCCCTATCACATAGCCTGTCTCTTACACACGAGACGCGATGCCACAAGCGTGTATCGTCCATCTGATACCTTTGCTGGCAGGTGGCACAGTGGGCCGAACCCAAAACGTCATCTGGACCTGGGCACGGCTAGGCAGAACGAAATGAGGGTTTTAAATATTCATCGGGGCTACTCATCTCCTATAGCCTACACGCCAGTCACTTGCACAGATGATCCGCAGCTAAAGTTTCAACTTTTCCAGGTGGAAACCATGGAGAGGTTTGAGCGGTTCTAAGCCCCGCACGCGGACTATGTTGATGTGTCACCGGGTATAGGTTTCACTGTCGCTATTCTCTTTGAAAGAAGGGTAACCGAACCCAACACGCCACCGACGCCATTCAGACCACTTCTAAATATTACACGACTTTTCCCGAGTAGTCTAGTTATCTGGGTAATTATCGCCAGCAGGTAAATGGAATCTGTCTAGCACCGGAGAGGAGCATGGGTAGTTAATCTACATATATAAATATAAGGCAGCTATAACACAAGGTCACGTCTTAAGGCCTGCACTTCAGCTTTAGTCTGCAGTGGATCTGTTGTTTTGGAGCCTTGTTCTTGTAGGCCTATAATATTTGCTAGAGGATGAACAGTCATATTAAGCCACTGGGAGTGTTGTTACCACCTGTCAGGACCGGACACCATGGCCTACATCGCTTCCTCAGGTTGTATGGTGTTAATAATGGTTTTAGAATGTGTTGCCAAAAAGGCCAGTGCTGTGCCGAAATTGTGCCTTTACTGACAGTTCTCTGTTCCTGCTGCTCTCAACGTCTTATTGAGCAGACTAGCTGTTATATCATATAGGCCCCTGCTATGCATTCATATAGTCTTTTGTACCGTTTCTTAGTCTAAAATTAGTCTGTTGGGTAAATTATTGATTCAAATGGAAATCAAACGGGCCAACAAAATTGGCTATTTCCCTTGGTGAATCACACACCTTTACTTTTTAATCTGGATGGCATTGTAGGTAGCTAAAGTAACAATGTCGGCACAACACATAGGCCTACAGCCGAATTTATGTGTTGGATTGAATCTAAATCAGTGGGGTAGGCTAGGTCTTTATTGAAGGCAACCTCTGCTTAATCATGTTTTTCCTATGCGGCAGCGACAGACAGCAAAATCCATTGCAGTTATAGCCTAGCCTACCAAATGAATTTTGCCTGCATCGGACAGGAAGTGTTACGTAACAGGCTCCAGTATGCTACCGCATTGAGTAACCACCACACACTTTGTATATAATGCAGTAGCCTATTGGAGTTCTTGATAAACGTTTGCCATCTGGACGTTGTCATTTGATCCGGAATTTCAAACCAAGAACTGCAGCCTCGACACCATGATGCCGACTACCCAGGGATGAGTGCTGGAAAAATGCTGCCGCAATTTATTTTTATATAAATATAGTCTACAGACGACATGCACTATCCTACAGATAGGATAATGATTTTTTTGCTATAGCTGTCCTATAGCCTATCTTCTTAAAATGTAGGCAATATTTTTATGGTTTAATTAGGCTATTAGGCTACTAGTAGGCCAATAGTAAATTAACTTTTCTTGATTAAACTCCTGATTTAGTGCTATTTTTTCTCAACAGCTTCATCATATTGAGCCGATCTGTCTCTCTGGTCCACCCGTGTCTACGTCCTTATTGTCGTTTTTTTTTCTGTGTGATGCGGTGTTGAGGAGAACAGAAAAATAAGCCACCCCAAACCTGCTGTTACAATATCCTATTTAGGCCTTTTTCACTTGAACCAGGCCTACACGATGGCCTCCACTGAAAACGGATGGGGAAAAAACACCAGAGATATGAGCTCGTTTAAAAATATGTAATTGATAAACCCATATAAATTTTAATAGATTAATATAAAATCCACGACTTGGTAGATATAGGAAACTTCAGATTATTACAGGCCTATGCTGTTAGGATAAATGTTAATAAAAAATGTGAATATTCTAGCTGTGTTAAAAATAATTCTATAGGCCCCGCAATCAACCCAATAAGGATGCCCATCCAAGATCGGCCTTGTTAAACGGAGCAATTGACTAAAGAAGGGGGCTGGACCAAATTATTCACCATGAAATCGTTTAATCCGGAGAGGCAAACCAATCCTCTTCTGCTCAGACTGCCAGACAGTCTAAATCGTAGCACTTTTAAGGTTCCCTCGCCTCCAGAGAGCTCCACCTTCAAAGGAAAAAAAAACGCACCTGGGCCAGTGACAACGGAAAATAGCAGAGGCAGAGGCGGGCTGGATTATTCCTTTGCTACGGGGGTAAGATGCTTACAAACTAATTATCTTTTCCATTGGCAAATCCTTGCAGTCGCAGCCCAAACAAGGAGATAGCCTTTCTCGAGTCCACGCGATGGATGGAGGGCTGTTTTTGTTCGGCGCGCGATAGACTGCGGCAGGACGCGAGAGGAGGCTCGCGCAGCGCACCTGGGGAGCCGGACGGAGCGCCGCGTGCAGGTAAACGGGGAAAGAGAGGGAGTCGGTATGGAGGGCTGGAAATGACATCTGATACTCAGGAAGTTAACGACGCCGCTTGGATTTCTTTGTTTCATTGTAATTCTGCAGTCTCGCGGCGGGCAGAGGAGGCTCGAGGGCGGTTTTTCTGCAACTTAAAGCAGTAGGCTATAGCCAAGAGAAGATGTTAATAAAGTTCATTTATGTTCCGGGTCAGACGTTACATTTATCCCGGCTTTGTATCCTATGAGCTTTAAAGTGACGCACGGCGAGGGACCGAGAAAAAAGTAGGATCCTTTCTACATTTCCACCTTAGGTTATTAGGACATAGCCTACGGGTCTGAATCATCTTCAGAGAGGACACAAAATCTCTGCTTTAACAAGAGGTAGAACTATTTTATTTCGTTCATAATAATATTTTTGTTACTAACACTCGATACAATCATTTATTTGTCGTAGACGTATATGTCTGCAGGCCTGTATTTAAATAAGAAATCAACTTTCATATTGACTTATTGTGAAATTTCCTACATGCGTCAATTTTTATCCTCTCCTGGCTTGTTGCTTCAAAAGCGCCTAATACACTTGTAGCCTCAGATCAGATCAGCCTAACCCTAACCAAGCCTCGTTTTTTTCTATTAGCCTACTTTATATTTTCTATTGCAAAAAATGTGATGATAGGCCTAGCAAATATTCATATATATATATATATATATATATAAATATTTATTTATATAGCACATACATGTAGCCTAATGTGAATTAGGCGACAGCAGGTGTAGCTTCTGTAGACACCTGTTTTTGAGGACCATCATTTTTGCCAAATAAAGCCCATCAGGTCCGTTGTAGCAACTCAAGTATACAATGAATAGGCTTATTGATTATTTAGCCTATTTTTTTTTACCTTCTCCAAAAGTATCCTGTTCTAAATACTGTAATTAAGGCGCTTTCAGAATACCGTTTCATTTCCGTTCTGACCAAGACACACTGTCAAGCCTATAGGCTACCTATCGCATGGAAACGACTGATTATTATTTTAGGTGGCACCACCATGCACGTGTCATGCACATCTTGTCAAATCTCCTAAAATAACCATGAAGTTGAGCACTTGTAAACTCCGTAGTCAGACAAATGCGATTAACGGAAGGGGCTTTGGTGCTGCCTCGAGGTTAAATTAACGATTGTCGCAGAGCACACTGCAGAGGCCACGACTCAGGCCTATAGCTAGAATACATTAGGCGTCATCATATTAATATAAATGTATAAATTATCATTTAAAGAATAATAAATGATCATCCAACGATTTATGTCGACTGTCACTTTATACATCATCTCTTCAACTCACTGCATTAAAAAGAGACCTACATGCTAATTGCAGGTAGGCTATAGCATAGATAGACATAAATAAATTTTTAAAGAATCAAAGCAGATTCTGTGGGTTATGCTGCATTTACTGTAGGCCTATTGTGGTTCAATGTATTAATATTATATTGTGCAATACACAAGTTGATATTAAAACCCCAATGCAATTAATTGCAATTCAATGTTCCCCTTTTATACTTCAATTTTAAACCCATTTCCTCTCTGTTAATCGTCTAAGACCCTGCAAAGTGCAAATCATTTCATTGTAAATATGCAAACATACTTTTAGCACATTATTGTAGACAGAAAAATAAGATGTAGACTGTCCTTTAAAGGACAAAGGTTCTTTTTAACTTGGCTTTTTAGTGGTATTGATTTTTCCAGGAAATGGCAATGGGAGTCCAGCTCAGGGAGCCATTTGGATGTCTGAGGAATCACTTAGGACATGGTTTGATCGCTGGAATCAATGGGTGCTCCATGCACTGCAGGGCCCAGGGTGAGAGAGAGCTAATGGCTGAACTCAGGCCTGTCAAGGGTGGGGCCACTCGGGGCCCAGAAAGACAGAGGAGAGTTCGTTTCTGAGTCAGAGGAGATTTACATACATGGATCATATTATCTTCTGGCGACACAGAGGACAGTTTGTGTAGATGTATTCACACTATGCAGCTGGCATTGCGCTGGACAAAGGTCGTGCTCTGGGAATGGCAGGATTTGTGTTTTAGTCTCAACGTTATGAGCTGGCCTCTTCATGAGTGTATCTGACCCACCTAAAGACACAAGACCAGCTTTTTCCCCCAGCTTTTCCGGCATGATTTTATGAACAACAAAATGAACAACAGGGCATGCATTTTTCATGTTTCTGTAGGTTTACTATAGTTTAATCCACTAAAAATGAATTTAGTTTCTCAGAAAAGCTTGTTTTATGAAATTATGTTTAGGGCAGCAGTTATTATGCACATCTCTACATTTCTATTATCTGTCAAGATAAAATGAGTGACATGTTGAGTAGAGGTGGTGGCCTGATGAGCCTGCGGTGCTATGACAACCCACATCATACATTACCTCTGAGGAACATTAATGTGTAACACTGTATCTGGTGTCTGCTCACTGGAGCTAATTAAGGAGTCAAGTTTAGGGTGTCCGGTCATTGAGGGGGAAGGATTGTGTTGGGGGGGGGAGGGGGGTTACTTTCAAGCCATTTGCCATTTGACACATGCAACTATGTATCTCATCCATGTTCAATACGCTTTAATAATAGTATTTTAGGTTGAATCTTGGCTTTTATATTTGTTTTTTATTTTTTATATTTGGTCCTTCAGGATCCCACACATCATTCTTTTGCTTTACACCTGAAGACGGCAGCGTATAAGCAATTACAAGTTAATAATTAGAAGAGACTCACTCATTAGCCCCTAACTAGCATTTGACCTGTTTCACAGTGTCCACTGCAGTGCGGGGCGTCTTTGGCTAAGCTGCGTCATTCCAACTGTGTGGGCACGTTGATTAACCACGGACACTCTCCTCCCAGGTCTGGATCGTGCCGATCTCTCTCTCTCGTTTTTTTTTTTTTACTTCCTCTCTCCAGGCTTTCTGCTTTTCTCTTGTGGGTCGGTGGTCTAGTACAGTGCTTCTCAACATGGGGCTGTCGAGCCGTGACATGATTCAATTCAAGATGAAACACAGTCTATATTATTTTTCTTCTAGTTTTATATATTAAATCAAATGTGCATGCATTTTCTTGCTGTTCATGGTTGTTTAATCTATATTTGTAATAGTATCTTGGTCCTTTGCATGCATGACTACAAGCTGTTCTCAGTGTACTGCGTCTGGGGGCCGCGGCTCAATGAAGGCTGAGAACCACTATTCTAGTGTGCATACTTCCATTTTCCTGGGTCAACTGTTTCAAGAGGCAGACTGGTGGAGGTGATGATGACTCCTGTTCTGTGTATGGCACTGGTAGAATTCACTGTGAAAGCTCACAATCAGTGAATTACCATAGGGCCATAAACAGAGCAGAGAAAGAACCGCTGGATGACGCCCATCCAATGCGGCCGACTCTTCCCTGCCTCCCTTCTCCCTGTTGTGCTTGTGGGTGGGGTGAACGTGATGTAATGACTCTGCTTCGGTTGCATGAGCGGTGAGGTGCACAGCTCCTATGCTTCCAGGTTTCTGTAGCTTAACGTCGCGTAATAACCACAGCTCCCTTGCAGTTGGATGCCTCCTCCACTTCACTTCTTTGCCCATTTTGGCACTAGCACATTTTTGCTTCTGTATATATACTTTGAGCAATTATGTGTAGTGCCAATATAGGACAAGATAGATGTCCATCACTTTTGTGTCACCTTGGATTGCAGACAACCCCTGTGTATGTGCCACCCTGTCGCTTGTTGCTCCGTTGATTCGTCCTTGCTTCACCCTTTTCGTAGGTCATTTCTATTTCCAGTTCTGTGCATGTAACGTGACCCTCAGTGTCTCATTAGAGCACAATATTCAATATATGTGGACCATTAAAGCAAGACATTCAGACTGCCAATGTGTGTCATATGCAGAATAAGCTGGCTCACCCCTCAGAGCGAGTTGGGAGTGGATTGTTTCAAAATAAATCTCATTGACTGGGGTTCAGTAAGGTTTCAACCCTAGTGGGTTTGTTGTTTGTGTAAGCGTGGGGAACAGTACTTGCGAGACACAAACCCCCCACAGGGGGCCGAGCAGCTCCCTGGCGGTGTTTGGCAATGGTAGAACTCACACTGGTGAGGTAGATGGATCCGGTGGTTCTAGACTTGCCAACTACTGCTTGAGAGCCAAGCCTAACACGGGGAATGAAACCACTCTGTCGCACTGCTGGTTTGAAGTGAAGAAACCTAGGTCAATGAGTGAGTGGCTGTGGGTGATGAAGAGTGAGGTGAGACTATGTTCCTCCCCTGCACACCCCAGTCTCAAAGCTCCAGTGACTCTATTAGGAATGGTCCAGACAGTGGCCAGCACAGCACTGTGGCCAGCGCTAGGACAAATATTAGCCTTATTGCAGCTACAATGCGTACAACTAGGTGTTATATCTTGCTGTAGGTCTATTCTGTATTCATAGAAGAAAATTACATTTAATGTCAGTTTTTTCATGCAAGGTAAAAGGACGGGAATGGAGAGGGTGTTTATAAATACGATAGAAGGCGGATAATGTTCTTGGTAAAGTAACCAGGGTCAAGCATCGATTTAAATGTCTGGCAAGAGGTTTATTTAACTAGCTAGCCTATAGTGTCATTGCTAAGAAAGAATACATCTCTTTATAGAAAACTGTTTGTGTTTATGCATAAATTTTTTTTCAACCATCTTAGGGATATAAGCCTGAGTTACATTCAAGCAGCAGATACTGTGAAATACTGTGCTTCCTGCGAATTTTAAAAATGTGACCTTGGATCAAGGAAGAACCATTGGGTGTTCACAATTTTAAAGTGGCACCAAATGCCATTCTGCTCCAGTTTAGACTAAATGAGTTTGATGCACATGTACAGTACTGAAATATGATCCTGATGCAGATCTTTCCGGAAGAGGAACTTGGTGGTCCTGTGACTCATACCAAGTGCTGGTATAAAGGGTCACCTATTCTGCCTTCATCAGCCAATAGGGGGGGACTCTCTCTCCGCTGTGGTATAATTGGCAAATTGTGTGGTGTCATCTTACCCTCCTCTTTCAATGCAGCTTCCCTACCTCCTCCCTTCTCTAACCTGCTCGGGGAAAACTGGAGAGAAGGCCTATAGTCTTTTTCGAATGCTGAGTATGTTGTTTGTGAAAATCCATCTACAGTGGTGGCTTTCAAACCTTTTGAGCCACGACCACCAAAAAGGTACAGAACATAAAGCATGAAAATAACAAAATAAACAACCATGAACACTTGTACAATGCATGCACATTTTATTAAAGATAAACATCAAGTTTTGGAAAAACTTTGGGATTTAAACCTGCGACCCAATCCCTTCCCCCCCCACCCCTCTCAAAGAGTACTGGGCAACCCACAACCTGAAAACGACTGATCTACAGTATGGCTTAGAATGCTGCTACACCCTGAGCTCCATATATTTGGGTCAGGGTCTGTTAATGTAGGTGACAGGGGGATCTGGAGATTAAAACCACTCTATCTGCCTTTGCATAAATCCCGCTTTACGGCCTACACTTCAGCTTTGGCTAATATGATTTGTATTGTTACTGGTTTGTACCCTCCAGAAAAGCAATATTTGATCTGGGCGGCCGGACCTAAATGGAGTAGGCCATTAAAACAGAATGAGAATGGAAGTCTTTAGATTGAAGTGATATAGAGTCAAACTAGCCGACATAAAGGAGCTCAATGTACACACTGTTATTCACCAGACAACTGATTCAGATTTAATTTGCGCCATTGTTGCGTCTCATATTGCAGAACATAACACGCACATATGACATGCATACCATAGTAGTGGTTTTGATTTGTTGCGTTTAACTAGAAAAAAACATGTTTTCATTTTTTATTTGTGCACCTGCTAAAGCTTTTATTTGGCTAAAAGAGTCTGTTTAATCATTTAAATCCTCTCTATCTATGATGCAAATAAATATTTTCAAAAGACCGGCCCATTGTGTCATATTCCCTTTAACGATCTTCTCTACAGCAGAGTGCATTGTGGGATAGCAATGTCAATGTGAGGCCTTCCCCAGATGGGCCAAGCCTCTCAGGTTACACCGCATTTTTCAGCCCCTTCTATCCCACAGCCCCCCTGGCCTCTTTCTTCATCTCTCTCTCTCTCCCTCTCAGACAGTGCTGTGCCTGTGTTCTAATGCAGCCGGCTGAGCATTAGTGAAATGAGATTAAGTCCCATCGTTCTTACGCAGTGTCTGGGCTGAAGGTGCACAGAGGTGTGAGTTGGAAGGGTGGAAATGTCAGTATTGGACGTTTATAGAAGAGGGGGCTTCGGGAATCTTTAGGGATATTTACTAGGTTATTAGAATACATGGCCTGTGTATGGATCCACAATACCTTCATGTAGATTGAACCCTTTTTCTTTTTTTAAATAATGCATTTCTGATATTTTATTTGGGCAGTTGAACGGTACAGAAGGAGTTTCAAATTAAACTTATTTTGTCAACACCTCACAATCTCTGTTCAGTTACATTTGTTTTATAAAATGTGTGGTTTTCACAGTAGACTTCTGGTGAATTGTTTCTCCTGATTCAGCAGCGCCCTTGTCACATTAACCCTTATCCCCATTACTGAATGCTACATTTAACATTGCACATTGTATAGCCTGACTACTTGTATTGGGGTCCTCAGCCCCACAGCAAGGAGGAGGTAGACTATTCTGTGCCAGAAGTAGCGGGGTCGGGTGGCCCGGACACCAGGCTCTGTTAGGGCGTGTGGGGGTGTCCTGCCTGGGATGTGCGTATTAAGAGACGATTAGTAGAGATTAAAGCTCTGCCCTAGAGGCTGCCTGGACGACTCCACGCCACAGGAGTGATCAGAGGCTTCTTCTCCACGCTGCAGTACCCCCTCCCCGCTGAGCCGGGGCACCGAAGCCTCGGGCCAGGGCCTCGTGCGTTGGCCCGAGAGAATCAATACAACCGCCCTCCCCCCCTTCCCCCCCGTACCTGCACCCACTAAAGAGCTGGTGGTAAATCAATGTGAGGAGTATGCAATTAGTGCAGTCATGTAGGGAAGTATAATACCAGCCACACAACAAAAGCTGTTACTGTACTCCTGGAATATCCTGGCGTCTGTATTGTAGTGGTACAGAATCCCTCTGCCTAAAGTGTAAATTGTAGTATCATTAAGCCAAGGCTGTAGCCATGGAGTCAACATTGGGGGGGATCTAATCTGCTGGTGGGTCGGGGTCCCCCCCGCCAGAAAAAAAATCCAAATTTAAAAACTTATTTCCTGCAATTACAGTTTTTTAATACATTTGAAAGTAATAAAATACATTTTGATTGTAGGCCTACCTAGTAGCTACCTACAGCAGACAACGGTCGGCGTGTGCTAGGGTATGGCAACACCACTTGGACAAACCACACGCAGAACTGCAGTACACTATACAATAATATAACTGGTAGCAATAATAGATTAATATCAATTTATTACATTCAGTTATGATTATGATTACTTTCGCTACTGGTTATTTCGGACTGCGGTGCACATTTAATTATGGCCTTGCATTAAGCACTTTCACAAAGAATTTAAAAAACCCTCAAGCAGATTTGAGCATCTGAGCATAATTGGCGTTTTACATCAAGTTACCATGACATACCTTGTTGAGTTTCGAACTTTTAGCTAAAGTTCTGGCCATTAACTAGCCCTTTAAATGGGGTCTCATACAACTTCTTTGACATATTTTAGGACTCCGGAAAATTTTTATGATTACTATCTTGTCTTATACCTTGAATAATGACAAACTGGTTTTGGAAAATGAAATTCAATGCACTCAGGACTTGGTCAAGCTGGGTTGAAAAATGGCCAGAGATTTAGCTGATTACAAACATCCTCAAGGCATGCACCAAACTGACACACGCACACACACACACCTCCAAGGCCCCTGCTGTGAATTAAACCACTGAAAAGTTATCTCCCAGACACATGCTGACCGATGTTACCTGGCAGAGTGTACGAGGGGTCCCACCTGAATAATGCTAATGAGGGGGGGGGTAAACACATTACAAGGAAATGGGATCTCTTTTTATGTATGAATGTAACCTGCCTGGGCTTTAATCTGGAGGGGGAACAGGATATGCGGTGACGCCTAGGCAGATTAAGGCCTGAACATCTCTCTCGCTCTCTGTCCCACTGCAACAGAAGGGCCCTGCGTACAAATCCCAGGCTTTAAAGCAGGGGGGAGGAGCAGGGCCGCGCAGCTTATGATGTAATCAAGTCTCTCATCTGTCACGCACAGGAGAGATAGAGGGAGGGATGGAGGAGGAGAGGAGCGCATAGAGGTCATCGAGTATTCGTGCTAACTACATCAAGATGGATTGAACGAATCCAATGACATGTAGATTAAAGGTACAAGGTTGACAGGTACACATCCTAAAAGTGTAGCACTCCTTACTTTGTCTTTGTGAGAAAAGGCATTTTAAGATGTACAACAGAGGTTAAATGAATGCCAAAGTTAAACTTTTTACGATAAGGGCATGTGCGTCAGTGGTTAAAAGTCATACCAGGGTCTTTAGTGCCAGGGGTTTATTTCCCATCATGCACTGCCCCCCACACCCCCAACTCTAAAGACATTAGGTAAGATTGTATAACTTGTAAAGCGCAATATCTCTGCTCTAATAAACAAAATAAAGAAGCAAATTTATAACATTTGAGACAATACGATAGGTGAACAGCAGCCAGTTTATTGGGATTTTTAAAACAGATGTTTGGTTGAATTTAAACCAACTGTCACTACAACTGAGAAGATATGTTCTTGCTCCCTTAATTCGCATTAAAGAAATGTTGCAACTTTGACACAACAACCCATATCCTCCATTTTACAAATGATGCAACTCTTAGCCCTACCAGTGACATACAAAAAAGTTTATGTTAAAAAGTATATTCATTCATTGCAAATTAATGGTAGTCTTGGTAAACAAATTGGCTGCTTTCAGAAGTCAGCTCATCAATCCAGTAGTATAAAACACCTTGATCTATATCCTGAGTCTTGATGGATCTTGGCATGTGCGTGAACAACGTTAAAACTGCACAGGAAATAACCACATTACAAGACAACACTTCAAAAGAACATTTAACTAGGGGACATTTCTAATCAGAGAAATGTTAAGGAGTGTCTACAGCTTGGATGTGGTTTCGTAGGCTAAAACTGTTTGTGAGCAGCGGTGGAAGGTGACAATGACAATGACTTGCACAAGGGTTTAGAAATGGGAAAAATAGTAATTAGTGGCTATGGCACTGAATTGGTATTTGCATTCTTTAAAAGAAACAAAATACGTACACAGAGCAACGTTTCAGGACAAATAGGCTAACACAGTGGTGGCTTTCCTCCCAAGCTTTTTGGTTCATCTTTGTTTTTACGAAAAGGTTAATTGTAAAGAAATAAATACTAAATACTCTAACCTTTATAACATAATTGTCAACAACACAGTGCTAAAAAAAAATTAAGCTAAATGGAAAAAAAGTTGCATCGTCAAAAGCAATATCTTTACATAGTAAACATGACGCATTGACTTAATACCCCTGCAGATGTACATCTAAAAATATATTTTACATTGTACACTGCGTGATGTCGTGAAAAATGGCGGGAAAATCCAATTTTCAGGCCGGCCATTTTGTGCCTTCTGTGGATGCGTACGAGGTGAGGGTCGGGGGAAGGAATGGGCCTAGTATCATTGCTCGAGGGTCACGACCTCCACCGCCTGGCCATCCAGCGTTACAGTGTTGTCAATGCGCGTTGCAACAGGTGCCATGGCAACATGGACAGGCCGATTACCCTGGGCAAGGCTGGTGACGACCGTTTGGTACATGCTGACTGGGATCTGGACGAGACCTGAGGACATGAAGGGGAAAACACAAAGGTCATTATTGCACATCTATGCATTACTTAGCGTGGTAAAACCATCCTGATTTGGCAAGCTCCTCCTTTACACTTTGCTCCGCTTCGCTCATAGGTCTGGGAACTCTCAATCCAATACCGAACGGAGAACCACCAACCAATCAGCATCAAGGTCGGTAGTTCAGTTTGTGATGACAGTAATCAAGTGCCTTATATCAGAACAATCAGAACAGCAGGCTAAAATCAGATGTTGTTCTCATTTGTTGGTAGTGCAATCGTTGCTAGCACCTGTGTTCATCATCAGTTGAAGCTGGACCCATTGACCACTAATGATTTGATTGATACTTATTGGCACCGGCGCTAGAGTTTCCAGACTGATATGGTCAGCGGAACAAATTGTGGAGCTTGCAAATTCATGGATGGTCTTACCAGGCTATGTATTGCTATAACAGCTTTGTAAAATAGATTTTTATAGTGTTATCTGTAGAAGTATATACCCACGTCAAAAAAGTGCGGGCTGTGAGATAGCTGCAGTTTTTCGTATTGTCATTCAAAAGGTGTTATTGCTGTTGGTTATTTGGATCCTCATTAGTTGTCACCAAGGTGACAACTAGTGAGGACTATGGGAAAACTTCCATTAATGGAGCTATAATGAGTGGGCTCTACCCTTTTCCTATGTGGTTATTTATACTCTAAAAATAATCTCTCTCTCTTATTAAATATCATATTTTTTTCTTATTAAATTGTTGACCACTCAATGCTTATTCAAGTTTGCCATTAAACCTAAATAGTCATTCAAATCGCTTTCCTGTCTTCACTTTTGTCTTTGCCCAGAGTTACTCAGCCCAGCGTGTGTGTTGCTAATGTGTAGGCTGTTACTGTGTGCTGCTAATGTGGAGGCTGTATGCGACTGTGTGTATGCGTGTGTGTCTGAGGACTGGTGGCTGGTAGTCCAAAAACCAGGTAGTTACGCGACACGGGGAAGCAGCCATTTTACTGAGACGGCATTTCTGAACAATGGTCCAATTGAACCTCAGCCCCACTCACTTCCCCAGTGCCCAGCTGCGAGCGGGTCTCTGACAGGGGATTAGAGCTACGGTCACGTGGGCCTCCACCCCGCCCCGCAAGCTGTCACCGTGTCACAGGCGAGGCAAGGAGGTCAGGGCACGGCAGCGGCTCATGCCTGCTCCCGTTTACGGTGAGCTAAGACGTGCACTCAACACAACTGAACCTTTTAAAAAGAGTGGGTTTTCAGAATGTGGCTCGAGACCCCCCAGATTGGTCACGGGATCATTCTAGGGGCGGGCGAATTTAATAATAAAAATGTTTTGTAATCTGTTTTTTTATGAAATACCCATACATTTTTCAAACATGCTTAGCGTTATATACTAATAGATGTTGATGCTATAAGCTGTTAAAAAAGCGGTTTCATCTATGAACCAAGTTTATGGGGGATAGTTGCTCAAAAAATCTGAAAACTGCTTTAAAGTACATAACAAGTACCAAAGAGTCATCCCCCAGACAGAAATAAATCATGCATATTAATGCATCCTATATAGCAAAAATTCAGGCCTCTTTGTCAATAAGCAACTGATTGTTGTATTGTCATTGGTAGGCTCTTACTAAACCCACTTGACAGTGCTTGACGGCAGGGTTAACTTGTGTTGATGCAGTGATTATGGAGTAGGGCTTAAGGAACGGGGCATAGGTTAGGCATAGTGCGGTGCATTAACTGCATGGTTACCATGTGAAGTACCTCACCCAACCACTCAAACGTCATTTCTATGACATTGAGTGCCATGCCAATTCAGGCTGTGTTTGTGTGTGTGTGTGTGTGTGTGTGTGTGTGTGTGTGTGTGTGTGTAGTGTGTCAGTGAAGGGTCTCTACACAAGCCAATCAGTGGTGTCTGGACCGCCGTACTTCAAACACTGCTCTGTAGCATTATAGTGATTAGCTTAAGTCAATAGTCAGGAGTAGGACTAGCTTTAGCCGCGCCATTGGTTGTTCAAATAAGCAACTGTAGCCAAATGCCGTGTTCATGACAGTTTGGTGATAAATGTATCTTTATAGTCTATTATTAATAAATCGCTAAAAGCATTATGCAAGAGTGGCCAACCGCTACAGTCGCAATAAAAACACTCTTCTGCTTAGCCTAAAACAAACCATTGATGAAGGAAAACCGTCGTTATTAATTAATTATTCATGGTAAACATGATGTTAAAATCAAAAGTGATGATAATATAAAAAATTGTTTTTCTTACTGTAGAATAGAGGGTTCGAAAATGGCCTCGTTTGCCATATTATGGTTTAGCGTTAATGCTAGCAGGTGTAAAAGAGTCCTGATGGACTATTCCTATTCCTCTAACTGTGGATGTAATATTAGCTAATCAGCTTTGGTGCCTAAATACATGCTTCACTTCTTTGCTTTTCATCCTACTAATGCAGGCTATGGACAATGATAGGATAGCAGGTGTGTGTGTGTGTGTGTGTGTGTGTGTGCGCGCGTGTATAGGTGCGTGCGTGTGTACACAAAAAGGACATGCATGTGCTTGTTTGAATTTTGAGAAGGCCTTTATTCATGTGACATGACTGATGTTCAAATGAATGTGTGCGTGTGTATGTATTCATAATTTACTACTAATATGTGTGTGCGTGAGTGTGTGTGTCCGTGTGTAGCTTAGCCCAGTGTGCTGACAGCTGGCCAAGTGATTAGACCATAGACTGATAATGGAGTGGATCAAAGCTCTTTAGGAGGGGCCTCCGTGGACCTGCTCACACCCCCCAGGCAAGTATACCGTGAGTGCGTGCGTGCGTGTGTATGCATGCGTGAATCTCACTGTAGAAACGGGACTTGTCAGGAGGCAGAGAGGAAACAGACAGGTTGTGTGTGTGGTGTGTAGCCAGGCTGTCTGTAGATACACAGGGTCCATCTGGGGACGTCAGCGCACAGTTAGCTCGCTAACAATGCTCTCTTTGCGTTAGCATCATTACAAAAAAAAATAAAAGAATAATCACACATGTCATTGGCTGTTCATTGGCCAGGTAAGCTAACACAGCCCCTCTCACTACAATTGACTGTGGTTTGCATACTTTGGCTGTACGTTTCTCTAGTTATAATAATACAAGTTTTGTTAATAATCGACAGTCTGAGGTCCACACCGAGGATGTTGACTCAACATGATATTTAAAACGTATACAGATGCAAGTAAAAATGTAATACAAACTAAAGGCTTGAGGCATATCCCACCCAAATCCCATGTACATTCATTCACTGATTGGGGCATGCATGAAGAATGAGTATTGCTACCACACACACACACACACACACACACACACACACACACACACACACACACACACACACACACACACACACACAC
>JAOEHI010000016.1:1462346-1495321 GCA_025447815.1 Percopsis transmontana
CTCTCTCTCTCTCTCTCTCTCTCTCTTTCTGTTTTCCTCTCTCTCTGTCTCTCTCTCTCATTTATTTATTTATTTATTTAACTAGGGATGGCAAGGTCTCTCTCTCTCTCTCTCTCTCTCTCTCTTATTTATTTATTTATTTATTTATATATATATATATACACATACATACATACATATACACACACAGTACAGTATTGGGTAACATTGTTTTGTGCAGCTAGTTTCCTAATATTTCCATTTAGTCTACACCATTGGCATCTAAGACTCTCTGCCCTTCCTCCAAACAATCTCGCGCGCACACTGGATACACACAGTACACACACACAGTACACACACACAGTACACACACAGTTATATTTTGACAAATCACAATGTTATCTAGTTTGTTCATCCTGACCAGGACATAATGGCCTCCGAGGGGAGGCGTATGTTGTTTGGCGCTTAATGCTCGACTTTGTGTCTAGTTTGTGAACTGTGACATGTTGTTCTTCTGTTGTGGAGGTGAATATGAAGCAGGAAGGTCATGCGGAAGATGAAGTATTAACAGGCGGGCAGGAGGCTCACCAGGCAATTATAGCTAGATTAGGAGGAGATTGAGATGGGCGATATACGTCCACCAGCAGCCCACACACACACACACAGTCACTCGCCAAAGGAATGTTTTGTCCGTCTACTTTGTGTCCAGAACACACACCAATATTTAATACAAATATTTAAACAAATGTAGTAAAAAAAAAAACAAGACGGAAGGGAAGACGGGTGGAAAAGGTGGACCGCCAGACAGATTGATGGACGGACAGAGATGATGGGGGGGACGCAGAGGGTGTGTGTGTGTGTGTGTGTTTGCGCGCATGCGTGCGTGAGACAGCTTGTCTGATGTCTCCCTGGCCCCCTGCTGGCTTCACGCTGGGCTGATCTCAGGACCATCGCCTGGGGAGGATTTCATGGAAAATGGGTTGAAAGTGGAGTCTCTTCTATGGCTAATACACAAGACCACAACAATAGATACACACAAATGGGACAAAACAGGACATCTCTATACCATTTTGTGTTTCATTCTGTGTACGAATCCCTTTTATTATTGTTGCTTATTATTCTATTTATTCTATTTTGTATTTTGAAGCATTAAGTTATGACTTGACTCATATGGCAGACGATGTTGGCCTGTGTGTATCTACAGTATTAGTAAACAGATAGAAGTGTGACGCTAACCTCTGCCCTCCCGCCGGTACGCCCATCTACACACAGCCCACCCGCCAACACTGTCCACAAACCGTAGGAATGACCCCGGTAGCCTGGGTGTCGCAGGGACCCAGAGATAAGGCAGGTGTCACTCGGCGTAACTTTCAGGCTCGTGTGTCTTGCACGCGTACACAGACAGACACACACACACACACACACACACACACACACACACAACCCGCAAACCTCTAATGTGCATCGCTGAGGAATGGCTTCAGTGCCACCCCAGACCCTCCATTAGTCAATCAAAGGGTTAATGACATGTCACAGAGAAAAGGTTGTGCTTCGGTCTATATACACACACACACACACACACACACACACACACACACACACACACTCCCCAGCAACCAAACCCCTTAATCTAAACCATTTAAATATGCATGAGCCCTCCCACTGGGATTTTAATGGTCCCTAGCTCCTCCTTCGTCTAGCGCGCGCACACACACACACACACACACACACACACACAGAGTCACAGACCCCCGGCCCTGTCAGACAAGAACTGCTGTCTCGCCGGCGGCTCCTGCATTCCCCATTATGGAAATATCGTCTCCGCTGCTATTGATATTGATGGGCTTGATAATAGGGACCTGTGTCCGACCTCATATTACCCAACAGTGCAGTTCTGCCAGCGCTTATGTGTACTCTGGCATGGCCGTACATTTGTATGCAAACAGACTTATTGCCGGTGTGCAAATATGTACATTACATACTGTACAGTGTTTGTGTTTGCTTGGTTATTATGCCTCGACTGCCCTATTCAGATGGAGATTCTTACGCAGTCCAGTAATAACGTGTCTTGGTTAGCATCATCTTCAAAGCTACTCCTCCTTTCACAGGGGAGAACCTGTGCTTCATTAAACCTTGATCTGACTGAGAGGAGGCTTGCTAGATGGGTTGAGAAGTTCTGTTTTTTTTTGGTGAAGGTTTGGTTATTTTCACCAAATGTGAAATCATTACACTCATTCGATGTGATCTGTATGTCTGGCTTAATATACTGCGTTTAGAATTTTCTTTCCTCTCTCACAACTCCTTCATCTATCCTTCAATCTCTCCCCTGTGTCTCTGTGGCCCAGTGGGCATATTGCTGTCCAAAGGCATTTCTCTAATTTGTTTCTGGATCAATCGTGAACATATGGATATGCTGGGTGCGACAGATGCACGGCTCCTGTGAGTTATTGTAAACACGCCAATAATATCAATAATGAGCGTCTAAATGGCAGAGGTCGCGGGCAATCATTCTAAACATGTCAATGTTGTTTATTTAAAAGACTGAACTCACACTGCAGATCCATTTCAGTGCATTGGAGTTGAGTAAAGGAGCGCTGTAGTTTGTCCTTGTCGGTTGGATTTCCTCGTACAGATCCAGGCTGGAGTGGACATGGACATGGACATTTTCCCTTACTTTGCTGTATACTATAACAGTCTTACATTTCTTCAAAATGTAACTAGACGGTTGTGATTTTCTTTATTTGGTTGAACTTGATTATCGAAAGGAAATGATATAGGGGACAAACTATTTAAAAATAATAATGCATTACCATAAACCATATAAATATATAAACAACCGTGAACATAATTAAAATGCATGCACATTTAATTAAATACCTCTCCCAATACCAAAAGCCCCCGACCCACAGTTTGAGAAGCACTGGTTTATGTTTGAGAGCCACGCTGTATGGTGACCGTGTTCCAGAGCTGAGTTTGAGTCTCATTACACCCCATGGAACAAGGTCACCCACTACCCTTCAGTCACAACATTATAGGCTCCCAGAGGAAGACATCAGCACAACTCCCAGAGGACATGTGTAGGGCCTACACACACACACACACACACACACACACGCACACACACGTCTCCAAGCATATAGACAGATGGACGAGTAGTCTATCTCTCTTTCACTCTCACACCCACAGACACACGTACACTCTCTTGTCAGCATTGCTGATCCCTTCTCAATTAAGCGGTAGACATCTTTGTTTGGGGGGATGCTGTGCCAAATTAGCAAGGTTCACCACAGAGCAGGAGCTTGGTTAAATCAATTTAGCCGGGACGAGGCTCCCTGCACCAGCAGGGCCGCTGTCTCTGAACCAAAGACCCAAGAGGAGACTGAATTTAAAGGGCCAGGTGTTTGAGATAAGCTGGCTGGGCGTTTCACACCTGTTGGAAAGACCACTGACCATCTTTTTGACTGGTTTATGTCATTTGTGACCTCGCAAACGGTAACAGCAAATACGCTACAGGTATAGGACTGCCTGCCTTCCACCTGAAAGGTCTGCCAGTTATCTCAAACACCTGTCTGTAGTTCCTTTTAAAGAGGAATTTGCAATGCAGACAGATGAGAGAAGAAATGAGCTGTAAACGGGTCTCAGGGGTGACAATAACACATCCGGTCAATTTTGACTGTATAACTATCTATATATTGGCTGCCTGACTTTCCCATGAGACTGCAGTTTAACGGGCCTTTGTATACACATTCCGCCTATAGGGGCCACTGCAGCCTTTAGCATGCATCAAATATTCAGATTCAGTCTCAGTTCCTCCCAGTAATAAAGGTTGCTACAGAGAGGTAGGTGGGCCTGTCTGCCTCTCTCTATACCAAGCTTCCTGCTTTCCATTCTATAAGGGAATTGTTTATCTAAATTGCCAGAGGGCATTGCGAATCATTTTTCAAAACGTTATCATTTGTTATTTTTCACACAGGGTGCAAATTGACGGCGGGTAAGGGGGGTGGGGGGGCCCCCATCAGGCCATCAATCACAGCAAAGTAGCCCACAATGACAACTGGAAGGTCCCTGACACTTTTTGACTGACGTGATTGATGTGTTTTTGAAGTGCGGGGGAGACGCCGTCCGACTTCTTTTTTCCTCGACACTCCTGGCTCAGAACGCACAGATCACACATCACATAGCGCCCCGCCAGAATGCCCAACGTGCTTCCAAAAAGTGTGAGTGGATCAAAGTGTCTGCTCGGTCGCTCCCCAATCAAACGAATATTGTGGATGGCATTAGATGTCCTGGCTAATTTGCATAGATGTGATTTTTATTTTATTTGTTCTTTATTTTGCCTTTAACGTGGCGCTGCGGCCACATAAAGCGTGACACACCCCTGGCATTTATTGCCATTTACTGTGCATTATTTCTCTTGAGTGACAAGTGTTTGCTTGCCATCAATTTTGCTGATGCATGTATCAAGCGAAAGATAGGTGAATGTAGAATTTTGTGTAATACAATACAATTCTTAGTTTCACAGTAGCCAACAGCATAAATGTGCAGTAAAGCATATTTTAGAGAATGCCTGTAGGTTTCAACAGTTGCTTTCAATGTCTGCTCTGCTCACGTGTTTTGTTTTTTTTTTTCTAAATTTGAATTTTAGGATTTGTTACATTCAAACGCCATCATAATTCCTCAGTTAGTAATTTAAGACGCTACAGCTGAGCAAATGGACCCTTAAACTCGCCCGAACAGTATTTGTTTACTGGGTTTGCTTAGTGTAGCACAACACATTGTGGAAAACTGAGTAAGCAGTTTTGAGCAGTGTGATCTTTCCCTGCATGTTTTTTGCTAGTGATAATATGGGCTGTTACGGACTACAAATATTGACATGGTTATGTTTTATTTGTGCCTAAACTACATACCGCCCTGCCTATACCTGGCTTGACCCTTCATATACACAACTGTTCTGTTCATGAAGAATTCAGATGAAATATTTTTAATGTCTGAATCTATTTCCTTTTCCATTTGTCCCGCAGTAGCAAAGCCACACTGGAATCCAATAAGCTGTATTTGTGCAGAGTGTCGGATGAAATATCACCTCTGAGGTGATTTAGGTAGCATATATTTCATCTACTTTTTATTGAGTTGACAGTGACATGGTGCTCTGGCAAGGCCCACTTGCCCATCTCCTGTGATGTATGGGAGCATTTCTGTCCGACTGTCTGCTCCTGGAATACACACAAGTCTGTGTTGTACACAGTCTCTTTGGAAGGGTAGGGGAAGGGGGGTGCTGAAACCAATCCAGACAGTCCTCCTTACACAATTTTAAGTCGAAGCTAAAATGCCTAGAGTAGGACCAACATTGTGACTCGTATTCGATGGTTGACACCACTTACATTCTTTATGACTGCAACAAGAGCCTCTGTTACTGAAATATGATTAAACCAAACACTGACAGGTAACATACAACAGAACACAGGGGACAAGGAATTAAAGACAACAACTAGCAACAACTGCATTAAGCTCCGCCCCCTTTCCCAGAGTTCCTTGTTTTCAGTTTGTAATTTGTGTTGCATTTAAGTTCCATAATGGTATTTGCACTTTAATGTTGTAGTTTCAGTGTGTTGGGGTACAGTAAGTATGTTACTGTTTTTACAGTAATAGTAGTATTGTTAGGACACCATTACACCATAACCTGCCTTGAACCACTCCTGGCCCCACTGTTGCAGGCCCTGCTTCATTTGGTTGGAATTTACATAAAAAAAGAAATATAGGCTACCAGTCACAAAACTGAATTGAACTGGTTGTCACATTGAGAATTACAATTATCTAATTTAGCAGACGCTTTTATCCAAAGTGACTTACAATTACATGCTGCTATTACATAGGGGTAAGGCATCTTGCTCAAGGATGCTCAGCGACATGAGTACTAGACATACTAAAATGCAGTACCGGTCAGCCAGCCCCAAATTAATATGAATCAATGAATAGAACAAAAACATAATTCGACGATAGGCAAGACTTGAATCAGATCTGACTATATAAATTCTTAGTCGGGGACACCCTATTATGTCGAAGCAATAGTTTATAGAACCTGCGATGAGCCGTTGAATCCAGGACTACTAGATATTTTCCTGAGGAGGTGTCAGGTGCCAAGTCCATGTCAGGTCTGAAGAAAAGGGCAGAGCCACACTCTTGTACTCTGCCATTGTGACCAATCCTCTCTGTCTCTCTCGGAGTAAGGGAAGGGAAGTGCATTTTACTCTCTGCCACAGAGCAGCCAACCCGCAGTGCTTGTCAGTCTGTTCCTTTCCCTTTTCCCGCGTGTGTGTATTAGGATTTGTGTGTGCACAGTTTTTGTGCACACACAAATCCTAATACACACACGCGCACTTCTCACCCCCCCGTCCCCGAGAGCCTGACCTCTCTGGTCCCCAGCCCTGAGCCCTGAATGCCCGGCTGGCTGCGGGCTGACCCGCGGGCCCATTAAAAGTCAACCTTAACATTGGCTCCGTTACCTACGCCCGCTGCTACACGGCGATGGGACGAAATCCCGCCGCCTTTTCCGGCGACAGGTTGTCAGCTCCCCGCATCAAGATGATCGATTGGCTGAGTCAAAGTCCCACAGCCTCGCCCCTGTTAGCTGTTCTCTCCCTGGACTAGTTGGAGAGTCATTTGCATCTCCTCATGCAAAAGCAGCAGGCCTGTTTATCTCCCTGGTGACAAATCAATTTATTTTATTTTTTTTTGCGTGTTAGGCGAAGTTAATTGCTTGGCTCATTAGCAGTGTTTGTTTCTCTCTCTCTCTGAGCAGCCGGGGAGCAAAATGTGATATCAGCTTATTATAGATGTTGCCACAGTGCGAATGGTGATCTCTTAACCTGGGGCATAAAGCTGCCCGTCTTTAAAGTGCTGCGGAAAGCCTTGCGCGATCGGCTCCCTCTCCTCATGCATTCTTAATGGCGTCTAATGAGTGATTGTTTTCCACTCGCCACTGCCATTTTGGCGGCAGAGGTAAGCAGATGGATGCTGACAGTGAGCGAGGCGCTTGTGCCGAGCACCGCCCGCCCGCCATCAAACCTCCCGACGGAAAAGAGGCAGAGGCTTTGCCCAGCTGTGGGCAGCCACGGAAGTAAATGCCAGCCGTTATTGGAATTTATGTAGCACAGAAATTAGAAGAAATACAAACATGGAGCTGGCCGCTTTAAAAACAAATTTGATCAGCCAGAACAATGTGTCTCTGCTGTGAGTTTGCTGGGGAACATTTAGACAGCTTTTTCTTCGATTAAAACAACCTAGGAGGGTTTCACACTCCTGTATTCTCATTCGTTTTCTTTCGTTTATTTTTGCTCAGCGTTGCAGTCCTTAATCACACTTTTATAATTCTGTAATTTAAAAAAATTAAACAATTACTTTCACGCCCTCCAAACAAAAGGCTGTTGTACAGATGCAATTTGCTGGTGGAAGCTTCCAGACTGGAGGCCATTTTCACCCGGTCTAACATCTCTATTTTCCACGGTGTATCTGCAACTTTTCACAGGAACAGCGCGGCTTCCCACTGTTTCTGAACCGCATTTATAGTGACTTTTTTATGGACACAAAAACAAGCAAGTCATTAATCACTCGGGGTAAGCGGAGCGACTTGTGCTCAAGGACTCTGTGAAGGTCGCGCTGTGCAGATCGGTGATTGCTGTGTGAATCGATTACCGTGTCACCTCGAAGGATTCTGTCAGTTAAGCCAGTCAGACTGCTTTTAGAGCACTGGGCGTCATGGCAATAAGGAAGAGAGGGGATTGGATATCGAACATAACACACATGCCTGCAATACACTGTGTGTATGTTAATCCATCAAGATTACAGTTTAAGTGTAATACACGCCGAAGTGATGGTTATGACACCAAAATAAATGCATAAATATGCATATCTGTTCACCTTCGTCAAGGAAAGACGTGATAGCGTGGTTTGGACTTTGAATATAACACACACACTGTAATGTACACACAAACAAATGCAGCCTACTAGGGCTCAACGGCACACGTAGCGTATATCTATCAACCTTAGAATCAAAGATCTAACATTATCCAAGTACTACTGTACATGTCCCATGATGCCACTGAACTTGAGGAAGAGATGATCACTATTTGTACCACTGACATGTTAGAAATTAAAGAAATTTAGAGGCGTTCAGTAATCTAATTCCTATATATTGTTCATCAGTTGTTTTTGTCACTGTCACTTGTCGACGTCCAATTTGAGCAAATAACTGATTCATTTGAAATGAAAATAAAAAAACATGGTAATATTGTGATACTAGGTTTTGTTTTGTGTGTTTCATTTAGAATGATATGGTTTTTATGAAGGATAGGGGTTTGTTCGAAATGTTCAAAGAGGCAAGTTCACAGGTTATGTTTGAATCAATCAGGGGTGCTCGACGATTCGATCTAAGGAGATTCGACTGTCAATCTCAGTCGAAGAGTCGCAAAATGTGTTTTATGATAAAGGATCATTACATTCCGGCTATATGGGGGTGCTAAATGTCTGATTTTACATAGAATTGCTTGGTTTCTCCCAATAGTGATATATAGCCTATTTTGGTATCAATATCAGCCTGTTAATGTTAATAAAACGGAGGAATCTCCACGCTGTTCGGTTGTCTGTGTCCCCCTGTTGGCCATGAGCCACAGTGCGGACCAGACCCGGGGGGAGCCAGAAAGCTAGGGGCCCGACGACGTGGGGGAGACTGATAGTGTAACAGAGGGGGGGGTGGGGGGGGGCTGATGGAAAACAAGACGTGGAGTGAAAGACGGGTGTTTGGAGAGGAAGAACGCGGGGGTGGAGGAAGCGAGGGTGAGCGCGTTGAGGTGAGGCTTCAGGGAGTCTTCTGAGGACGGGTGGTTGTTTTTGCCGGCTCCTACAGAACGGGGGGTGTTATCTGTCCTCCCCAGCTGTGCCACCCAGCTGTCACCTATGGCTGCTGCTCTGCTCCTCCCTGGCATCCTGGCTCCCCGGCTCCAGGATTAGCCGTGTGTGTGTGTGTGTGTGTGTGTGTGTGTGTGGACTTCCCATGTCACTCTTTGTTTGAGCAGATTGGGGGGTGAAAATGAGATTAGCAAGCGCAAGTCATTTCTGCGCACAACCTTTCCTCCCCTCCAAATGCAGCTCCTCCAATGGGCTCCATGTGTAATGTCTTCATGTCCCCTTTTTTAATATGCAATGTGCGTTGAGAGCTCTCTCCAGTAAGACTTGGAATCCCACCCCAACTCATTCCCCTGCAAGAAAGCATACGCCTTGCCTCCACGCTAGCCCAATCTGTTGCCCCCCGCCGCCCACCAAGGGTAAGAGCCTCAATTACCCAGAGTCTATCGGCCTCTTTGCCGCCAACCACCTGTGACTTTGTCTATGGGAAGCTTTGGCTGCGAGCCTCTGCGGCGAGAACAGCCAAAGCCTTGGGGCCAGCCGGCCAGCCAGCCATTGATTAAGGGAATCAGTATTGATTAAGGGAGCAGGGGGGACATCTGGAATAGCCCAATTTACGTTCCTCCACATAAATTATTCAAATGGATGCCGCTGAATTGGATTAGAGTGCGGTGCCCCTATATCACCGCGACTAACCCTCTACAGTGTCTCCACCGTTGAGCCTCTTGACAGCTGATTGCCAGTTTTGCGGGTAGTGTTTTAAGGACGTTGTGCGAGCGTAACAGCATCCTCCATTTTTCTCAGTGAGCTCCATCTCTAGAGCTGTGTTGGCGGGGAACGATAAGTAAAAACACTGGCTAAGGCCGCGTGGCTGTTTGCCCATTTGTTTGGGGTGTTTCTCAGCTTGCCCCTTCTGTCTCTGCGTTGACGTCTTGAGGGCTTGAAAGCAGCACATGGGCTAGCATGGCACCGCCTGCCAAAGCCTGGGCCAGTGGGTCATTCATATTCATAACGTCGGTATTGGAGATGACTGGGAAATTGTGTGTGTGTGTGTGTGTGTCTTCTTCGTTTGTGCTAATGTGTGTCTCTGGGCGAATGTGTCTTTGTGTGTCAGGCAGGCAGCCCGCAGAGACAGGCCCGTGAATGGTGCAGGGAGGGCCCAGCTGATGGGCTCATGTCCATTGTTGACAGTCTAATAGGCTGAGAATGACTAGCCTGACAGAGCCAGCAACGCAGGCCCACAGGTGGTAGACTCTGATAGGACGACCCTTTGTGCGTTGTCCCACAGGACATGCATGGTCCAATTGGGCCCTTCAAAAATTAGGATTTGTATGATTTTTGATAAGCGACGTGCCTGTAAGCATTTTGCTTGTTATGTACCATATAACAAACTTACAGTAGGCGAACTAAAAAACAAACAAACATGTAAAGTAAAGGGCCACGTTTTGATCGATGAAAGATCCTTTACGACGACTGGTAAAGTGTGTTTGGGTAATAGCATGGCATTGTATTGTGCCGTCGGAGCATGTGCCGGTAAATTGTACTACATTTATCACATCACATCATTACAGGTATTAGTCTGAGCTGAGGTGCGTCCTGTTCCAACGGATAACAGATGTGTTCTCCCGTTTATGAAGCAAGGCCATCTTAAAACTACCTGTCTACACCACAGTTAATCCATTATTAACAGGACGCGGTGGAGGTGTTATAGGACAATAAAGCTATAATAAATTCCTCGTAGTTCTTAACTAGATAATCAATTGGCTGGTGTGTGTGCGCGCATAGCACAGCCCTGGGTTATTGCATGTTGTCTGTGTAAGCCTGTGGCGCTAGTTGCCAGGGAACCAAATTGCAGGTTAGAATGAATTGCTTGGTTGTTATTGATTGGGCCCTGAAATGGTGGCGATGATTGGTGATTCTATATAGGAGAGTCATCAGAACATGGTGTGCGCGTGTGTGAGGGTTTCACACGCAAGGTGGTCCAGCACAAAGTGATGCAGTGTGCAGCTATAGGTTTCCAGTGAAATCCATCACCACTACCAATTACATTTGCACACCAGTCTACCATACAATCGCTCTGGATGTAGTGTTTGAATGAACACAGTTAAGGCGGTGGCACTGCAATTCTTCTCAGCTGCGGGCTATAGCCATAGTAGCATACCGCGCATGCTTTTCTCCTCAGTGAAGCCATCCATTAGCTTGCGGCGTCGTTAGCTTTTAGCTCAGAGAACCCCTGAGTCACCCAGGCTAGCTGTAGGCCATACACAGACCTAGCTACTGGAATATACAGTCTGCTTGCATTTTTCTTCTCCATAGCTGCTGGCAGCACCAGTGCTGGCATCCCACCGCAGATGTTTACCGAGACAAATCAGCCTGAGGAGAATGGACTAATAAGTGTAATTGCCCCCATCTGCTTGCATGCAGCTGTCAATATCTCTCTCTGTCAGACGCTGAGAGCATCCCCATCACCCGGTGTCGGGATGCTCTCTTACCGCACAATCAACCGCGGCGGGGAAAAAAACGGGCAGCGAAACATGCCAGTTGTTCCCGATTGTGAACAGCAGTAACATCCCACATCCACACACTTGAGTGTAACTGCTTTGATTGTCACAAGATAGTAAAAATCAATACCGCTGGCACATTTGTATAATACATGTTTGCTCAGCTGCAAGATGGATTTTATTGGAGGCAGGGTAAAAACTAAATATTTTTCACACAGTAGTACTAGTGACAGATTAAAAAAAAAAAAAAAAAAAGCAACCCTTTATATAAGCAATGAATGTTTTTCGAACTTCTAGGGCACTCTGACTTTTTCTGAAAAAATATCTGAAAAGTGAGCTTTTAGCACCTTCTACAGTGTCACAGTCACAGTCACGTCTTGGTTCACCCCGAGGCTTGGCTAATGGTCCTGGCTAGTCTCACGCTGGAGACTTATTTCCCTCTTATTGACCTTCTGGAGCATAACGCTGACAACAGAAGAAGGTGTTTTTAGAGGTGTCGTTACCATTATCATGTGATTATTGACTTGGAAAAAGTTTCCTAAAATTCTCCAAAATATCTTGGCTGTGAAAGTCGTCGTGCTGTGTGCATGCACCTCCAATGGTAACGTCTCTGCCTTTCAACATTCTGTTTTCTTTGATTGCTTTGAGGCAGTGTTGTCCTTAATAACAAATAGAACCAATACTTTAAGGAACTGTGGTGACAGTAATAGTGGGTGTACTAGTTTCTATCAGCAGGCTCATGTTGGGGGGTTTCAGGTAAGGTGGGGTGGGGTGGGGTGGGGGGGTTTCACAGCGGTTTCAAAGTGGGCGGTTCAGCTCTATTGATTATCCAATCCAGTAAACCCACCTGGCTCCCCCCCCCCCCCCTCATCCTTTTCTGTCCATCTCTCCACTTCCTCTAATTTCTAAAGCTTTGCTCTTTTTCCCAGCAGCCACATCACATTAGTGTGGGTGGATGAGACAGCAGGGGTGGGGGTTAGGGTGGGCGCGCTCGTCGCTGGGAGTGTGTGATTGCAGAGCAATCATAGCAGGGTCTCCATCAACGTCTCTCCCCACAAGTCAGAAAATTAGGGTGATAAACGGACGCCCTCCCTGCTGTCATGTGTCTGCCCATCCCCCTCACGTCTCTATTTCTCACCCATTACTCCCAGTGCCGTGGCTGGTATACGGAGGGTGACATTGGTGCCATTTCGATCTCGTGTCCCTTTCACCCATTTGGTCGGATGGAATGGCGTCTTGTCTGTGGGTTCACGCCTAAGATGAGCTGTCACTGTTCTTTACACGCCCAGCTGCCTGTCTCCCCTGTTGCTTTATACTAGATTTACTTTAGTGTTATTTTCTCATCTCCTGAGCTTGGATGACTGGTGTGTTTTAGAGTGGTAATACTGTATGTAGCTGTACATACTGGGAGCAACACTGGCTTGAGCTTCATTTGGCATCTTGGAGCCCTACCCATTGAGGAGTACAAGCATAGCTCATATTCGCATTGCACTGTTATTAGCATTATTAGCTCTCAGGTTGGTAATGTAACATCAGCTGTTACTGTCCCTGTGGGGAAATATAATTATTTTGTATAGCCATAAAGTTATTCTATTAGGTTCCATATAGTATGTATGGGCTGCCTTGATGGCATAGAAGAAAAAGTAGTGAGGAGTTTCTGACAGTATGTGTGTTTTATATACAAGATGCAGGGAACATCAGGGAATATTTTTTTTCTTATGTCCTGACCCAAGTGAGGTAGTCAATTTTGTGATTGCCGTGTTGTAACTGGATCTCACGAGCCTGTAGGCTGGGATTGTTTGGTGCCAATATAAAGCAGTGAAATGTAGGAACATTCCATAGTATTTGGCCTGTGGCTCTGTGTTCTGTAGCAAGAAGCAGAATTAGACAGGTGTTGTCTTTACTCGTTTGGCATGGCTTAACCACCTCAACCCCACTGAGCATACTGCCTTGAAGAAAAAACAACCACCATGCAGTGCTTGGTTTCATAATAAAGTTTATTCTATATTACAAATAGTATTTTGTTCTTGACTGCAAAATAGGAATGCATTATATTTACATACACAGGTATACAATTAATTATAACAAAGTTAGAGAAGCTCGCCGTATATCCCCCAGGTTTTCAGGTTTATCTTTCGATAAGATACTTTTTATCTTTCAAATATGGTCTAGTAAAAGTATTTTCTAGCATGTATTTGTAACACCTGCTATAACACTGAGCTAGGAGGACAACTTTAGTTCCTATGAAACGTTTGAAGGTGGAAACTTTATCGTTGCTCTGGGCCACGCAAGGCTGGCAGCAGGGGTTGAGAAAGGGCCTTAGGGACATGGAGGAATGGAAGACATGATGTCAGCATTTAGGGGCAGATTCACAAGGACTGTGCTGGACACTCGCCCTATGTTGCTAATAAACACAGAGCTTTAAGTGGGAACTGTTTGTATCTAGACACAACATACACATTAGCTACATGAGTGGGTTCATTTAAACTCTATTGGATAAGGGCTCTAAGTCATAATGGCAACCTCAAATGGATTTTTTAGTTCTTAGTGCTAAATTAATGATTATTGTAATTTTTCTCCATTATACCTATTATTAGATGTGTAGTACATAACATCAGATACGTCCAGAAAGAACTTTGAATGTACCCCAGCTAAGTTGAGAGAACGCACATTCATCGGTACTGTACAGCTATGGATTGAGTCCATGGACAGTGAGTGGAGTATCTTACATTTGAGCAAAAAAAAAAAATTCTACGGAATGAAGACATTCTCCTGGTACACTGCAAATTCAAGAAATCCATGCGCATATGTTAAATTACTTAATGTTCTCCAAATTTGTTTTTAACCAATTTCCCATGATGTGGGGTCCATCGTAACAAATTAGAATTTAAAACAAATGCAAAATTAAATAAATAAAACACCTATGGTTTCAAGTGTCCCAGTCAGCAGAACAAATCGGACTTAAATATACAGTAACTACTGAACATTTAAATAAGTTGATAACAGCAAAGCCAACTTGGCTAACTGCAGATTTAAAAAAAACAAAAAAAAAACAATTAATGAGCAAAACAGTGCAATACTGCAATAACCTGTAACAGCATTGGAAGAATGTGTGATGATCCTAACAAGAAGCACATTTGTGCGAGCCACCTCAAAGTCCCCTAGTAATTAGAAGATTAATATCTTTGATTGCAAGACAGTGCCATTTCATAACATCCAAATAGGTCGACATGCGCGGGTATATAATATCTGTCTTTAAAGGTGCGGCTTTGTTTTTCAGCATCTAAGCATCTACTTCACCAAGAAAACATGGGCGGAGGGAGGTCTGCGGTAGGGGGCTGAACTGGATAAAGGTTCCACCTTAAACGACAGTTATAGTTTTTATAACATGAACAATCACCTTTTTCCATCTTGATTTTTCCAAGCAAAAGAAAGAGAAAAGAACACATCCACTTCATCATTGCAAGGCTTAATTTTCTTATTTTTCCTTTTTTTTTTTTTTCCTCAAAGTTTCTTAAAGTGTTTTTTTTTTTTTTTTTTACGTTTTACATGCGCTTAAAAAGCCAATAAAGGAGCCAAAGTGGACCTAGGGCGGTCTTCACACATTCACATCACCACATAGGGCACGTTGTCAAGGCAAAAGAAAGGGCAGAGGTCAAAAGGAAAGGAAGGCGGCTCCATCTCCCAATATTGGGGGTGGGGTGTGTTTCTCATCCAACAGGTCTCTTATGTCATTCCCTGTTTTTACTGCTGTACCGCTAACTACTTGTATCTTTCTACTGTTTTTTTTCCCCCAGATGCTTTGTGTGTGTGTGAGGCTTGGAGAAGGCCGCTGCCACCGGCACCGAGGACAACTTAACTAATAACGACAAGAGCGCCTCGACAGTTACAGTCAGCTGGGGGTTTTGTCGTACGCAACTAGACTAGTAGCTACCGTCTCCAGCAGCTTGTGCAAAGTAAAAAGAACAACAACCAGGAACTGGAGAGAAAGTGAGCGGTGTGCCGAGAGGAGGACCTGGGACGATGGAGAGCGCGAAAAGGTGGAGCAGACCTCTCACCCGCGGAGCCTCTTGCCTCGACACACTGAGGTCAGAAAAATCACACAGGTTTATTTCTTTTTTTTCCAGTCAGCATTTACTATCTGTATTTTTTGTCATTGGGGTGGCTTTCTTTCACAAAGTCCCTTTTTCCCGCCATTTTTAGTTCCTCAGTTGCACTAATCAAAAATTTTAAGCTCCTTTGGTTTTTGGCTGACCAACTTAGTCCATCGTTTTCCCCCCCACCAAGGTCCTTAAACAAGAACATTCTATAAAAACACCTTTCCCGGGCGTCTCTTTGCTACACCGTATCAAATCATTTCACATATTTCATCACGTCATGCTGTCTCATTGTCCACTTATAGTATTTGTGCCTTGATTGGAGTAGATATCGGGACAGTTTAAGTCCTGGGCAGTTTCTGAGTATGTCTGTGCGTGTATGTGCTTTGATAGACTGTCGCCGTAGCGACATGGGATTGAAGGAGGCTAGAGTCAGATAGCGATCGTTCCTGGTGTTTGGGTGAACGGATGGAACATTGCTTACCACAGCTGGTTGTGTGCTTCTCAGAGGTTCCAAGGTGGGTCAGGGGGGGCCTCCAGTTATGCCTAACAGATTAATTTTGCAGTAGCCACGTAAGCCAGATGGAAGCAGGAGACAATCATTTTCTCCGTCTAATTAAACACAAGGGGGGTAGGGAAATTGTGCGAATGTGGCCAGGGGGAGTCTGTTTTGTGAGGGCTCTGGTTTGGAAAGTTTACGGGTCAGTCATGTTTCAACCAACACGCAGTAACCCTTTTCCCACCCCCGTCAGTCAATACAATTCCAGCTACTCTGAAAGAATACAGGAACATTCTAGGTTTGCCTGTTCTCCCCTGAAAATTCGCAGATATGTATGCTTGACTTGTAAGTACAGTGTAAACTTGGCAAACCGTCGTCATATTCATTTGGCTTGCAGTCCTCATTTTCAGTTTCCTTTTGATTTCATAGATTGAATATAGCACTACTATAAACTGGACTCTAGAGATGGTTTCATTTGTCACTATCCTATTTAAAAAAAAAAAAAGTTAAACAAAATGGACACCCAGCAGTGTGGTTTTAAAAGACTTTATCTATCAGTGTAAATTCTTGAAGGCAACATAAAAATGTTTTTCTTTCTCCCTCCCTCCGACAGGGGGGGGGAGTTAAAGTATGCCAATATGGCCACCATTCAAACCACCGCCCCTCGGCACTCCTGTGTGGTAAAGCTAAGGGCTCCTCCCGCGTTGCATGGTGGGAGTTCTCAGCCCCAACCACCCTTCAGGTAAACTAGTCTATGCAGCAGAGCGGATGAGGAAATCAAAATGCTTGTTGGAGGAGGAAGCAGAAAAAAAGGTCACGGAGGAAGTCGTCATCTTCGAGAGGAGGAAGAGGGAGGAAGTCAGATGATGAGAGAGATGAGGACAGGTCTTCGCTCAGGCACGGCTTGGTTTTCTGACGCGGTCTCTTCCCAGTGCGCCCTGGGAAGTGCGGTCCTCAGCTCTCCAGGCTCATGAAGGCCACCACCTGCTCCAGCTTGAAGGCCAGCCTCTGTTTCCTGGCCCCGTCTTCATGCTCCAGAGCACACACAATCTGCCAAACAAGTACACACACACATCAGGGTAAGTCCTCCCACGACGACACAATACGAGATCCGTTTTGGCTCCAAGTTTAGTTTAGGCGTGTGACAAGACAAGGACAGCTGTTCTCAAACGTTCAAGTTGAGTCTCTTTTCAGATTATTATTGGTATTTTTGAGTGTCTATTTGCACCTACTACTTATTTACAAAACATTTACAGAATGCTTGCACAATGTGCAAAAATCACAGTAGTAATAGCTAGGCATTATGGTAGATGATGCTTAATGTAAAATGTTATACAGTAATACGATCTGAAGTATTACACAAGTAGTTAATAAAAATATTGGATATGCTGAATAACATTCTGTTCTTGCGTCGTAGCGATTAATGAGTAATGCAAATAGTTGCTGCCTTAATATAGCCATTTATCAGGATAAAATATTGCATTGTGCTGCTGAGGACCCACAAACCCCAGTTTAAGAACTGCTGTGCCAGGACTCTGTTAGTATATACAAAGTGTTGTGTTCTGAGGACCACGGTGTGCGCTTACCTCCTCTGCGTATTTGCCCACGTAGGAGTAGATTTCACTCAGGGAGCTCATGCTGTTGAACTCATTCATGTGCATCCGAGACTGTTCTGCCAGGTAGGCGTTCATGTCCTGGTCACTGATGGCCTGCATCTTACTGATGTCTGAGTAATACCTGTGGGACAGAGAGAGTTAATATGGACGCCGTACCACTGAAACACGTTGCGTTCGTCCAGGTTGGCTGGAACTCAACTTTGCTCTCCTCCTCTCCCCTTTTCTCAGTGTGCAACACTCCTAGGAGGACATTAAGCCAGACGTCTCAGCGACCATCATGGCGGGAAAAGAGCTGACACGGAGCCTAATACAGGTGTCTCGCACACGCCCAGGTAAAGGCAATCAGTCACTGTCAGCAGTAGCAGCTGTGTTGGCCCTTACGGCTGCCTTAATCAAAGCAGGTTATTTACATATTAAATTCCGCTAGTACCAACTGTTCTAGGACAGACCCAAAATGTAGCCCGGTAATTCTGTGCATCTGTGCCGGGCTCGGGAAGAGCAGGTGGATGTTGCTGATGGCCTTTGTGCAGAGGTCATGCACACACACACACACACGCAACACCTGTTCAGTGCTGGAGGGCACTGGCAGGGAGTTCCTAGCAGGGGGTTGTTAGGCTTGGCGAACGAGTAAACTGTTTCATGCACAGTAGATGTGTAATTCTAAGCTTAGAAAAACCTGTGGGAGAGGCAGTTTCACACTCTAAACAATATTTAAATAGCCCTGTACTTGCTTAACTGTTTGTATAGCAAGCCCTCTAAAACTTCTCACTATAGGGTGTGTGTGTGTGTGTGTCATATTTAACAATAGCTTTAGTATTGATAATCTGAACGCTTGCAATGGGCTTACAATTGTGTTCCAACGAGCAACAAATGAAGTGTTCAGAAACCATGATGAACCTCGTTTTCAAGAAAACAAAACATTTGTTTTATTATATCATGCATGTCTTTGTGTATTTCAATTTTCAGAACATGTTTTGCCAAAGTAGAATCCTAGATGCTCAAACATTTAACTTCGTACTGTGTATGAAAGCTGGCAGGGACACCAGCTATGTTGTTTTAGCATAACATACAGCATAGAGACAACTGTTGCTGTGCTGCAAGTTTTTAAAAAGCTTTTATCACAATTTTCAGAGGCTCTATTTGTTGCTTGTTGAACTGCTTCAGGAGACTAGCGAAGAACACCAGGTTAAATTGTTTTGCAAAAAAAGTGAAATGGTGCTACATGGCTACAGATAATGGAAAATTACATGGGTTGGAAATAATAATTAATTGCCATTCTTTCCTTTATAAATACAAAGCTGAGTAAATACATATACACACTGTGCCAGTAGACTTTCCACTGAAATCTTGCATTTACAAAATGGCAGTGAACGCTCTTAGGAGGCACTACAGTAATTAACCAAAAGTCATCACTTCTATCCAGCTACTCCAATTTGGTTTGGCTGTAGACATTTTGAGAAGTTTACCGTGTATTTAGATGTCAGAAGAGAAAACACTTTATCTTGGCAGGTTGGAGCGAGCACTTGTGCGTCTTTATGGGCCAGTATTTCACATGGTTTTATGTAAATAAATACTCATCGCTCGATATATACCAGTATTATGAAATGCACTGAATTGACAAGCAGAGACAGTTTTCTGCCTGTGCAGCACTGTGGCAAACCTTCCATTAACTTGCCTTCCAGCTCTGGCTACACTAAGCTGTCAGAGCTAGGCTGCTTATGAAGATGTAGCATAGATGATGGATCAAAGGGGAAGGTGCGTCTTTTTGCCCCCTGCAGTATAGCCTCACAGACACCGGAGCTTGTGTATTTTAAAGCCTTTCACTGGCAGGGTTCCTTTTTTTTTTTTTTAAAGCATAGCCTGAGACACCCTTCACCGTGACAGTAGCTAAGTACGCTTTTGAGATGCATACTACCAAACGGTGGAAGGTACAAAACCACATCTACCAGTGTCTCTAACTCCTCTGTGCTCTCTGGAGTTTGAAGGCACCATTTGAGTGGATATATGCACCAGTGTCTGAACATGAGACCCGACTGCATGATGGGAATACAGGAACAAACGGAAAAGTGTCTGTCGGGCTAAATCGTAGAGGATCAAAACAATGGGCTCCAGTTTCTGGACGGCACAGATGTAATGACAAGGTGGGTTCTCTCGCCTAGGCACATTTGCTAATTTCCCAGAGCGCCATGATATCGCTTGTGCCAAAATGGGCGTGTCAGTCAAAATCAGGTGGCGCAGTGCTAGTTAGGTATCAAATAAAACCACATCTTAGCGCAGACGCAGGTGATGTGTGGTAGTTTCCGGGCTTTAGGCGAAGGTGCACCAAGCACATACTGTACACATGCCACTTTTGTGTATGTGATGTTGGCCTATTTCGTGAATAATTTAACTTATGACTACTGTCCTTAACCTTTTTAATGACAAAACAAAATATATGCACGTGCATCATGGTGGTTTATGCAACAGTGACTCAAAACACTCTATAGTCCTGGTCAGCATGTCCAAGAAGTCTCTATTCCCCGAGTGGTTCCTGTAAAACTACAAACCCACACAGAGGAGTGATGACTGTGGTCCCAGCCTAAGCCATTTGGTTCCATGCAACTGAGCAGCACACGCACATATTCTGGTCCAGAGGCCGAGCCTCCCAGCCCCCAACACATAAATACATTTGAACCGCTTCACAGAGCAGCCATCTTTTATTCAGCACCTCTCATGCTGACAAATAAATTTAATAAAACTCTCATTTTAACAAATTACCAACCCCTACTGCCTGCTAGTCTAAAATCTCTTATACGCACACACCCACATGTGCACCTTTGCACAAAACCCTCCAACACATTGACTTCTCACTAGCGCTCATGCCTTGGGCGCTCCCATCCATCCCCACTATGTTGTAATTTGAAAAGTGCTTCGCGGCCCATAGATCACAATACCCCAATTCCATTGTGCGTAGGTGTAAGAATGAAACATGGCTAATGCAGGAATTTTGACGGTTTCCCCTCACACACACATGATCCCCCGCACAACATTCTCACCTCTCCACCCAGCTCTTATAGCTGGGGATGTCCTTGGCGTAGAGCAGCTTGTTGGAGGGGGAGTCCTTCCCCAGGCGGTGTTCTGAGGTGGAGCAGGAGTCCATGAAGGTCTGGGCAACCACGGACAGACAGGCATCGGTGATGCTGCTCTTGTGGATGTCAAACACAAACTGGGGGTTCTTGATCACATTGACCCAGAAACGCAGAGGTAGGCTGTAGACAGAGAGCACAGAGAGAGGGATTTAAAACAATACCAGGGAAGGTTATACTGATTTTGTCCAATAATTTCCCCTGATTATTTTATCTCTGCAAAATATTACTTAGAAGGAGCGATGGGTATTGAGAACCGGTACAGGATTTCTCTGTTATTAATTACTGAAAAGCATCTGGACAAACGGTTCTGTTATTGGTATTTGCCTGATGTATTTTTCATATTAAATGTATTCTTAGTGTAACTACATGTGCCAAACGGACCGCTAAATATGATATAAACAAGCACCTGACGATGACGCACTGTGCGTAGGAAGGACCTCCTTGTTTTTCCAACAGGGTGAAGTGATGAAGGTCTGGGATACATCTGAAGCAGTACAACGTGACCACCAGTGCTAAGCCACACTCACTAGTACAGCCTTCTGTCAATGAAGTGATTCCAATTCGGTATAAATAAAATCCTAACGATACCTAATTAAGAGACCCGGTATATTTAGCAAAGCAGATTGAAGACAGAACTTTTGTTAAAATAGGCTTTTCCTTACACCATGGGAAAATAATTGAATGTAGTGCGTCCCGAATGTGTGGTTCAAACCCTTCCAAATACCAGGAAAACAAAGAGACATCTAAACAGAATTAAACAGTCCATGTCCGAGCTAAGTGCTTTGTGATTAAGTCACTAAATGCTATTTTCATATGTGCTCCAGCCAGCCAGTAGACATGAACATATTATATTAAGTGCCAGAAGGAGAGGAGGATTCATTCACTTTACGAAGCCAACATGCAGAGCTCTGCTGCTGGTACGCTCAGATGAGTGGGTTCAATTCAATATATCTGGATCCTTAAAAGCAGCCAGCAGGCCGGCTTTCATTGTTTCCAGCTGTGTCCAGGGGTCCTCACACCTCATATTGCCTTATTTCCACAAGTGGGCCTTATTGTGTGCCTGTCCAAAATAATAAAAAAATACAGAAGTCTGTTTATTTGCCAAGCTTGTTTCTGCCAAAATGAATTGAGATAGGGTCGTGTGTGTGTGTGTGTGTGTAGCACAAAAAAAGAGTGCTTCTTGGATTCCTCCATCTTTATCATTCACTGAGTAGCACACTTCTAGCTGATGCAGCAAAATAAAAAAGGAAATACATTGCAGTCTAGTTCGCATGGGACTGTGCGTGCCACAGCATCAAAGGATGAATAAAAAATAAATGCTAGAATTTAAACAGCAGTATATCTACAATCCACCCTGCATCGTTTCTACCTAACCCAACCGTAAAACCATTCAGATCTACAAGCTAACAAAAGAAGTTGTGAAGCTGGGGGAGGGTCAAATTCATTGCTTTATGACTTCCAAATTAATCTAGCCAAATAATCTAGGATTAAGTGCTGGGATCAAAGACTGTAACGCCACGGGCATGTTGACAATCTGGCCCAGCTGGCCCTGTGCTGTCCAGAGGGGGCAGAGGACACTTCAAGGACAACCGTCCTTCCGCGTTCTAGATGATGACTAGTCATTGTCTATTGAACACACAAATGCTAATGACAGTCTGCGCTGTATTGATCTCCATGTAGTCATGCTGCCATGTAGTTTTAAGAAGCAGCACGATAAGAATTGTTTTGGGAGCGCTAAGGGATTATGTAAAATGTTCGCCAAGATCAAAGGGCTGTCATGCGTAGAGCCATGTCAACTGACAAATCTATTCCTATTGGCTAACCCCCTCTACAAAGATGTCACATGCTGTAGTCTGAATTCTAACCTACATTTGATGCACTCCAGAAGGACACACGGTAGAACTCGCATGCCAAAAAGCACGTATACATGCGTGTGTGTGCGTTCCAAGTTTTGCCCCAGAAACTAATAATTAAAATTCTGCCTAGTGGTGCAGCACAAACACATAAAACCCACACACACACCAAACGCAGAGAAAAGAGGACGAGAGGGAGACGTTGACACAAGGCCGCTAATCCAGCAGATACCATCTGGAGGTGCTCTATGAGCCAGTGACTCATGCACACACACAGACAAATTTGAATTTTAATATTCACACTGGCGCACTGTACACAAACACAGACACAACAGAGAGAGAATACATTTAGACAGAATATCATCTCTCATAATTACCAAATTCCAACTGATGACGCAGGAAGGCATGCTCCCACCGTACTAATGCTAGGCTAACACGGGCTATGGCGAGGGATGAACCGGGTCCATAATAAATTGCACGTTACAGTATGTTAAGTGCTAATGATTTGATTGACACCTATTGGCACCGCCTCTGGGACAAATGACTTTGAATGAGTGTCCAGACTTGATTTGTGCAGCGGAAAATATGAAGCCGCTGGCAAAATCAGGATGTTTCACCAGGCTATTGAGGAGTGACATCCCAGGCCAGGAGCCTCTTATATTCTCATTAACAACTATTATCTGTTGTATAAGCATTGGGGAATCTATAAGATTTGGTCTTAACACTAAAACCGCGATTTTTCCATTTGTCATTCAATGCTGTGTTTATATATTGTTAATTATTAAATTTAGAGTATATTTGTTTCTGTCCTTCTGTGACTTTTTCTAAATTGCCATAAAGCATATGCTTGCATTGTTAGAATTTCAATGGTGAGGTGGTAAACATATTTTGATATTTTTTTTCCCCTTAGTGTTTCTGCACCTCCAAGAACTCCCTACTATCACGATTATTAGCATAGTTGAACATGTGTACCCACAGGTGCTAAGTGTTCTCGCTCTCGCATTCCTGCTAAATGGACACATTAGCGGAAACAATGAAGCACGCAATCAAAACCAATTTTACATTGATACTAACCCTCAACAGGTTTTCAATACAATAGATTAACCATAGGCGGTCCTAGTATTTCAATGGGCTATATGTGTTTTATAAGCAGTTCACCTGACAGTGTTGAGCAAATACCACGATGGCAAGCAGACGAATCAAGACGAACACCCAGGAGGCTTTGGAAATGCTACAGAACTTGGACTGGAGCGAGTCTGGTGTGGGTTCAGACGCCGAGGTTGACAGTGACAGAACAACCGACCGAGCACCACACTGGCAGGCGACCAGCGCACTACACACTTACAGAGAGCGGGCCCGACACAGCATGCAAAAGCTGACCGGCCTTTTGGACAGTTTTATTCCTTAATGGGCCATTCATGAGAACAAAAGGATGTATACGTCTCCGGGGTTGTAGGCCAAAATAGGCAGGTGTTCAAGCCCCCACCTGTGCAATCTCATGTGTTGCACCAACCCACGATTGTATTTCCAGGACTGATTGTGTTGTTGTCTGTGCTTAACTTGCTTTTCTCACCCCACGTTCTAGTTTTCTAAATAAATAATGACGTAACAGGCGAGCGGTTTGCCCACCAACCCTTCACATCTGTGGCCCTCTGTTTAATCTCAGGTTGGATTATATGGAAATTAAATCTTCGCTCCAAGTCCGTGAAGCTAAACTAAGAATAGAACACCTGATCTGGGATCACTGCTGAGTCCTTAGCATGGACACAGGGAGCAAACTGCACATAGAATACATCTGAAGCGATTCAGGCCATGGGATAATCTATCATGTACGGGGCGACGTGCAGCTGGGCTGGTAGAAACTGGTGAGGGCCAAACCCTTTAAGGGCGTATAGTGTGGGGTGTCCGTGTGTGTGTGTGTGTGTGGGGGGGGGGGTAATAGCCTTGGCTTCTGCAGTGGGCGGAAGTTAATGGTGTGTGTGATAATGGCAGGCTTGGTCGGTTTAATGGAATAGAGGCACTGGGTTCATCAGTGTGCATTATCATATGGAATGAAGGCTTCTATTGCAGGCCAGACTGCAGTCTTCTCAAATTAGGGAGTTGTGGGCGCACCCCACCCCCACCGATTCTAATAAAGACTGTATCTTTAATAGAATCAGCAAAAACAGTTGTGTTTAATCAAAGTGTTTTTGTGCGTGATGATGAATTGCTATTCATCACAGGCCTCTAGTGAGAGCCCATTCCATTAAAAGTCTAATGTAGGAGCGACCCAGTGCTCTCAGAAAACACTTAACACGCTCTGCAAATAGCTCAATAACACCGACGTGAGAATGGCTCAAAATGAGGACCATAAAGCAAATAAATTGTCTTCCCCCCCATCCCCTTTCCCTGCCACCATATCTCCTGTCTGTCCCTATACACACACATCCATTTTATCCTCCCATGGTGCATTGGCCCTGGCTGAGTGATGCATGCTGGGCCCTTGGCAGAGGCCACAAGGCTAGTGTGTACAGTAGTGTGCGTTTAACTCCCGCCGAGAGGCCCTTCCTTCTGTCCTCTCTGTTCCATCACCGTACCCCCACCAACCAGTTTCCAGCTCATTGTTGGTTTAACCTCCAGTGACCTCTTATGGCGACTTGTCACAGGTCAAAACAGTCTTAATTAATCAGTGGATTTTAATTTGCTAGGCTACCTCCTTTACCTGGAAACGCGCACTTAAGACTGTCGCCATGGATGCCTCTATGGTGACATTTTTTTGGCCCCACTGTCCCGTGATAATAGATTTTTAGTTGGATTACCCCCCTTGCGGTTGGCCTTTAATGATGATCACACACCCCTGTGGTTAATGCATATTAGGACGAGGAGCAGCGCGTGGCCACACTTGGCACGTGCAGAGGGCAGTGCCACAGGAACTGTGCCAAGGCATCTCTTATTAGGTCTACAGAATGGGCCATAATGTTGATGCATAGCTGTGTGTTGTATAAAACCAATGTCAAACTAATTGTATGCCTTCAAACACTCTAGCTAGTTGTAGCCTATTAATCATAGGCTCAGGGCAAATAAGTGTGCGTCTGTATGCAAATAAGCACAGGCCGACACACAAAAAGCAAATAAACAAGTCCTTCACTCACCAGTTACTCTTCCATGTGTGTCGGACGTGCGGGTCGTGGATGTTGTGTTTGTCGGCCTGCTCATCCAGGAAGTCAAACATGTACTTGATGGCCAGCGGCAGGGCGCTGCCCCGGTGGGCTGTGCTGAAGATGGTCTCAAATAAGTCATCCACAAACTTCTGCAGTGTGCCCTGGGAAGGAGATGTGAGATTCCTTAAAACTATACCCTACCAGGTATTCTTTCAGTTAGTCCATCAATCTGTACAATAGAAGGACCTGTGCAAAGTATAAAGACAGCACATATTAGGTAACTGTAGCCCCAAAAGACATAAGCATCAGCTGCCTTGTGTGGTCAGCTAGTTTACAGGTTTCCCTAATATGTAAACACACTGTTCATTTTACACATGTAAAGGAGCAGCCCATCTCTGTTACACTACCAAAGACCAACACAGGTGTGGCCCCAGTAGATGGGTGTCACACAATAGCTTTTTAATGTGGTAAGATCAGGATTTAACAATACCAGTTGGATGGCATTCACTAGACACCAACATCCTTAGCAGGAAACACCTACTACCTTCCCAATCCCAATCTCTGGTTTGATTGATAAGATAGAATAAACACCTATTTTTGTGTGTGTTTTGTGTGTGCTCTCCAGTGCACGTCGTTCATTTATCGGCATTGTCACTTCCATGTCTCGCTATCTTGTAGCAGTGGCCCAGAAATCCGCGCACAGCTTTGATGGGGGAAATTGTTATTTCACAGTTGACTTTTAATACAATCTAGGAACAGGAGGTGCATCTCCTAAGCCTCTTTGTGCTGCCGGATTAGCTCCCACACTGCACCATTGACCCTCATTTGATTTAATGTTGTCGACTGCAAGTGGGAGAGAGGGGAGAAACAGACTGACGGATGAGGTGTGTGTCGGGCTCAGCAAATAAAAATATAATTTGGGACTAGAGCAGGTGACCAGATCAAGAGAGAGAGAGAGAATCCCTTAAATCTGACAAACACAAATATAATTCGTGATTTGTGATCAAACCAGCACACATTCTCAACAAGGACGGAGGGGCTTCTCCACCCTACATTCACATGTGCACCCCCGCTCTGTCAGAGCGACACTATGGAGCTCATATGGGGGGCGTCAGCAGCGATGCCAGGCGGAGGTATTTATTGGCCAGGTGAAGCCAAACGTGGTCAATTACAGCGCCTGTCTGTCCTGTCATCGCCCAGCAAGAGAGATGAACAGGTTATTCCACAAAAATAATCCATCTGGGAAGATGGCGCAGCTGTATGTTATTCTGTAGACCTGGAGGATGGCTGAAAAACAGGTGGACACAATACACATGTGTGTGCATGTGTATTGGGGGTGTTTTGTCAACTTACTGTATATCGTTTGACTATTTAAAAAGAATCAGGAAAGCGAAAAATGTCTTCTTTAGTGAGATTAGGTACAAAATGTTTTTGGCACATTTTAGATAGAGATATTCATTATACAGCTCCACAGAGACTTTGCCTTGTGTCCAAATCCTTCAAGAAATGAGCTCCTTTTTTGTTTCATCTGCCTGTGTGTGTGTGTTTGTGGCGTACACACTCAGACTGCTCCACAAGTATTTACATATAGAAGTCGAAAAAAGCTGAACAAGTAACAAAGCCCAGCCGAGGATCAAACTGCATGAAAATATCCCTTAATCCAAAGAAATTGCAGCCTTCCAGATCTTAGCCTTCCTTTCCACCTCTCATTCTGTGTTTTGGCGACGGTGCTTAGCAGTGGATTGGCAATTTGCATTCAACAGTTAGATCAAAGTTGCATTTCCCTCCAAACTAAATTAACTGCGTTTTCCCCGCCATTTTCTTTCTCCTGAAGGCTATCTTCACTGAGTTGCATTCATTTTATAGAGCCAGTTCTATTTGGCTGATAATATCTCTATACCCAAACACCTTTACCAACTTCACAGATATTTTCTTCCTTACCTTTATTGATATGCTGCAGTGTCAACACGGCAGTAATGAAAAGGAAAAACAAACTAATACCTGCATATTTTCTCACCTAAAGGGATAGAGGAATACATTTGAATAATCTTCTCCTCTGGGGTGACTCGCTCAAAGGAAGCGCGTGTATACAAATGACATGAGAAGAAAATGCTTAGTCATGGCGGCCCTAGGTAAAGCTTATATGCACATTTGACCTTCATGAGTCTCATACACTGGAAAGGTTGGGGGGGGTGGGGGGGTGGGGATCTCACCTTGGTGGCCAGCAGTCGTGTCAGGTAGATCTCTGAGACCATCTTGCTGCCCCGGTCACCCTCCTTCTGATCTCCGTGCTCGTGGTTCTTCACCAGATGCCATACCTTCACCCCGCTCTCCAGGTCCGGGGTGATCATTGGCGTGCGGGAGCGCTGGCTATCTGGGCTTCCTGTGTACTTGATCATGTTCTCTGCGGTGGGTGGGGACCAGACAACATAATGCATTAGTTACAGAGTTAGCTGTGGTGCCGGCGTCACTACACTTCCGACGTGACTTCGCACAGAGAGAATATACCCACACAGATGTCACCAAGACCGAACAGGGCAGATGTGACAGAAAGAACAGGCGGTAAACAGCCAGAGAAGAAAGCAGACACCGTACCAGCCGTCAGACCAGACAAAACAATGTATTACTCTATCAAAGAGATGAATGTCTGTTGTGCAACAGATTGATACCAAAGAGGCGAGCAGTGGAGCAAAGCCTTGAGCCTGCATTGCAGTAGCAGCGCACTTTTTTTGTTCCGTTTTTTTGCTCTGAGGCGTATTTCCAATTTACAGCTCTGGGAGATTGGATATGAAACTTTTAGTGACCGCAGACGGTTAATTTTTCATGGCCTCTTCTCTCAGGGATAAGACATTGCAATGCTGGCCGACACAAAATCGAACAGGTGCCATGGGAGATGAAATATGCATAGCCCACCCAATAGTCGGGAGTGGCGATGACATTTCCAAACGCACGGCTCAATGAATGTTTACAAAGTGTGAAAATAATTGATTAGTGGGTGCGGTTTAGGAAGACGAGAGCGCGGGGAAGAAAGAGTTTTTCCCCCTGACAGAAATCAATCTGTCCGGTGAGGGAGGGTAGTGGAGAAGGGCGATTGGGGTGGAAGAGAGGCACAGCCAGGGGTCTAGAGATCGCATACGCATGGTTTAAATGGGACTATGAACGACTGAAAACTCCCAGCGCCCCGGCATTATTCAGGGAGCAATCTCTCACTGTAATGAGCCTGGTGCATTATGGGACGTATGCCTCCACACTGCATGCCCTTTCATTCTCTCTCATCCTCAGTGTTGAGGATGTTTAGGACTGAGGCAGGCAGGCATAGAGCTAGTTCGCACACCAGATGACGTGCTCAAAACAACAACACAGATCTCTCTCTCTCTGACTCCACATAGTTTGTCTCCCTCTTTGTGCCTTTCACAACTTATTTGTCTCTTGCCAACCGCCACAGTCTCTTCCCTACATGCCTGAGCTCCATTAAAACAGCCTGTGCTTTCTCCCTGGTATTTGGCCATTGTACTCCGGGAAAGTTCAAAGTCACTGTGAAGGCGTCAAACCGGTTCTGAAGAGGCTCAGGCTCGCGTTTGAAGTCTATCCCCAGAAAAAAGGAGGGCGGAGTGGGATCCGTCCGGCTGTTCTCTACCCCTGCTCTAGCAGCCTCACCTATGGGGTCTAATTTGGAGGCGAGGTGAGAGGACATGGAGATGCGGCGACGCTAATAATGTGGCACAGAGTGTGATGTGCTTGAAGTGTTTGCGGCCGAGCGGCGGTGCTTTGATCAGCTCCTGATTTGATGGCCTCACAGGTTCAAGGAGACACTGAGCAGACATGCGGCAGTACAAACCCATGCTGCCCAGGGCTGAGGCAAAAATAGATACCGATTATTTGCTCTTTTGTTATCCGTTTAAAATCGGATCTAATTTGCCTCATCTCGCGAAGTTTAGATTAAATGTTTATCAGCTGTTCTAATTAGACAACAGACCAATTCCTTAAAGTTTCAGTGGGTCGTTTTATTCATTTGCATATTTATCTCTTACTGGGTTAGTGCTGTTTGCTGGAATTTTGCAGACCTCACAACACTGAACATATTCAACACAGCCAATCATGAAGAAGGTGTCAGTTGGCCAAACAGGTGTTACAAAAGTAACATCGGAGAGTCAGGGAGTGATTTGTTTGTTTTTTTTGGTACTCAACTTTTTCTGGATACCGTAAATTCTGAAATACTGTAGTGTGCTGAAGGGAGAACCAGGATTTATCAGAGAAAGGCTATTATTAGAGACCATACCATAATTTTTCATTCATAATATACCTTCCAAGGATTTACAGGTAGGTGCTTGGATATGGCCTATATGCAGTAGTCAAAATCATTCAGCAACCAACACGTGACATTTGTTGTTTGTTGATGAGTAATAACACTTCTGATTTGTCTGTAGATTTGACTACTTGAGAGGCGGTTTGTACATGGAAAGCAAATAAATTACAGTACAAAAACTTGAAGGATTGCTTTTTAGAATCAGGAAATGATTACTTTGAAAAGTAATTATTTTGCTGTTTGACTATGAAGCTTATAACTGAGATAAAACTGGAATATACAGTACGTGTACGCTCACAAATCTTCTTCGGAACTAAGATACACGACATGACACCGGAGTTATTAAATGCAATGTAATAAAAGGTGTATCTTGTTGTTCGCAAACATTAGATTTTTTAGCCTATATTTGGAGCTGGCTTTGATTTGAGAATTAAACTTTGAATAATATCATATTTTAAATGAAATTTACAGTCCCTTTGAATGATCTTCACATGAGAATATGCTAATATGTACGGTGTAGGTTTCAGACCAGGCTTCAAATGGAGCCAATGTGCAATTAAGACTCACCATATTTGCTTGCGGAGGTTCGAGACACAGTGGAGTTGTTGACCGAATTGTAGGCCGTCACCTGCTTGGGAACCAGGGCCACCACAGCATTATCAGGGACCTAAAAGCAAATATGAGCATACACACAGAATACTGTATGTTAATAACCGTCCAAAACAATGGTTTGTGCAGAATGCTAAGCCGAAACCCATAGATCACTGTGCAGATGACATTTTTCATTTTTCTCTCCATCTATTCTGGTTATACATGGATCAACGGGGGGAATTTCTTATTAGCTTATGTGCTCTATTCAGCCAGGCCTCCCCTATATGAGGAGTGACAGGGGGAGGGAGTGTTTACAGCAGCACAGAGACCTGCGGGAGAGAGGTAGGCCCATAATCCCTATTCAATAATACCTTTCCTCTAGTGGCGGGGCACTGCATGTGTGTGTGTGTGTGTGTGTGTGTGTGTGTGTGTAGAATATACAGTATATGCAATGCGTGGTTAGGTATGTGTACAGTATGTGTGTAATAAAGGCTATAAAGGCTCCTCCCTCCCTAGTCAGTTAAACCAGATTCAATTAACACAACTGGGATGCATAGACACACACACACACACACACACACACACATACACACACACATTTATTGAGCATAATTTGGCTATGCACGCCTCTGGCTATGGCAGGGTTAATTGAAGTGATCTCTAGGATAGTGTGGGCGGCTGGGACAGGGAATTGGGAGCGAGGGTCTGTCAGTGTTTGTAAAGCCTCGTTAGATTATGAAGTTATTTGAGCCAGCCTGCTCTGTATGCGTAACATGTAAATATCTCTGTATTGGGGGAGGGGCTACAGGCCAGACCTGGGTTATTCTTGTGTGACAATACCCCAAACTCCCGACGCCCTGAGGCCTGCTCCCCGATCACTAATCTTACACGATGACTAGATATGAGAAGACATACGTCTAACGGATCATAATGAAATGAGAAAAGGAGGAAAGGTGTTTAGGGAAAAAAGAATGTGAGGATAAAAGAGGGAGTGGAGTTTACTAGAAGAGCGGAGAAATCTTCCTCAGTATGGCGTAAAATAAACAGTATAAATTGTTATACAGAGGTCACATAATGTGATATTTCTATAACTGGGATATCACACTTCTCAGAGGCCAACCGGGTGACAGTTATGAGGTCTGGGTTTACCTTAGTCTGTACAGTACAAAGGCTGATTCATTCAGTGTCAGACCAGGAGACTTGCATAATGACCTGTAGAACCCCCTGGACCAATACCAGCTCTATGCTGGTACAGTATGAGCAAGGCTGACACGTCTGCACAACGTATGCAGAGGTGAGTAATGGAGATACTGTATTCTGCACTTCACTTACAGAGCATCCATCTGTTTGAGAGACGAGGAAATGCCACGCTAATGGCCAGGATCACAAACCATTTGCGGCCTTCTTCTCCAGCCTTCCCTGCTCACCTAGCCTGCTAACTGGGAAAGAGGGGAGGGTCTTGTCGTCTCTTAAGAATAAGGCGCCCACCCACCCCTCCCCCACCCTGAAAAAATGAATTAACTTCTGTCTTCATTATCTTATCGCCGATTCGAATCAAGCCCCCCTAATCCATTCTGCCCCCGCGCCCAGCCTCCAAGCCAGCCAACGCTCCCTGCCGCTGACATTTAATTTAGACGCTGGCGGACCCCTGCTCTCCGCCAAGAGCAGGGGTACTTGGAAAAGACAAGGCTTAGCCGCGGAAATTATTTACACCCTAATGAACAAGCCAGGCCCCATTCCCATTTAAACCAGTCCATCATTCTGATTGGCTGGACGGACAGTTGCTAATCGCCAGACGCCAAGCCGGGCTTTGTCAATATGTGCCTGTCTGCATGGAGGTGTGTTTTTTAATTGTGTTTATTGTGTTTATTGTGTGTGTGTGTGTGTGTGTGTGTGTGTTCTGGTGTGCCTGATAATATTAGCGCTGATATCTCTTCTTGTCATGTGTGCACGCGTGTCAGGATTCTCTTTGTGTTATGGAGCTGTGTGCACGTACAGTATGGTGTCTGCGCGGTCTGTGCCTGACATGCTAACAGTAATCAATTCCACCTTTCAGCATGACTGCTGTCCCTCTCTGCCCTCTTCACATATCAGCCTTAGCTCAAACTCTCCTGCTATTGTTGGCCACTGGCCCTGCCACATGACTGGTGTGGGTCCCTGTCGCTCAACACACTGAACTAATCAACAGCGCTGAAATCGCTCTGACAGCAGTCTATCAGTGCTCAGCGGGGTCAGTACAAATCCTCAGGTCACACAGACGATGACAGAACTGCATAGTGGGGGGAGACACACCGTAAATAATGAAAGAAGACAATAAAAATAAATGTATTGAATGACCTGGGCCCGGGAGATGCCTTCAATATT
>JAOEHI010000016.1:1508589-1519381 GCA_025447815.1 Percopsis transmontana
CCGCCCCCCCCCCCCCCCCCCCCCCCCCCCCCCCCCCCCCCCCCCCCCGCCCCCCGCCCCCCCCCCCCGGGGCGAGAGGCTGGCGGAGGGCAGAGCGAGAAGGAACGCGACAGATGGTGGAGAAAGGCTCGCGACGGTTAGCGTGCCTGTTGGTTGTGCTTTGGTGCAGGTTGAGATGGAGACAGATGGAGGGATGTGTCTGTATATGAGAGAGAGAGAGAGAGAGAGAGAGATTTCTTGGAAGGGAAGACAGCGGGTAGCTGTGCGACAGCACTGTGCCAGAAGACGCCCTGCTCACACACTTTAAGCATTGATTTAGCAATCATGGAGACACGCAGGGGGAGAGAGAGGGAGAGGCATACAAAATATAGATTGAGGGAGCCAGCTTGAAAAAGAGGAGAGAGATAAAGATAGCGACACAAGAAGCACAAACATTCAAATTAAGGCAAATACACAGAGGAACGGAAAAGAATAAGAACACCAATAGACACAGGCAGAGAGGACATAAAGGAGGAGAGCAAAAGGGAACAAATTAAAGAAAGAGAGAAGGGAAAGGGTTGGCGCCATTTCTCTCCCAGACCAGATTAAGCCTCGTCTTCACAGCCCAGTGCCTGTGCATCCTGGAGCTATTTTAGGCTGCTGTCCAGGGACACACCAGGGGTGGTGGAGACGGCTCCCAGTGCCTCGTCAGAACTGAAATGCATGCTGGGATACTGAAGGATTAGTGTTCTATAGTTAGGACTATACAGGACTGAATGGACAGGAAATGACATCAGAACCGGCGAGGGTCAAGTGCGATGAATGTGCACGCACGTGCACGCCATTTGTGCTCCACCTCAAGTTTTGTGTTTTACCTTTCATCATATTTTAAAAATGTCTATAGGTTTAGATTACAGGAAATTGTAATATGAAAACAATACAATTAGGTCATTTAGTAGACGCTTTTATCCAAAGCGACTTACAATTACATGGTGCTATTACATGGAGCAAATAGGGGTTAGGCATCTTGTTCAAGGATGCTTACAGGTAGGCCATCTCTGGGGCTCGAACCCACGACCTTCTGGTTTGGGTTTGGGGCCATCTTGGGGCAACAGAATAGCATGTCAGCCAGTCCTGAGAACAATCTCAGTGTTTCATTATCAACTGTGTCAGTGCGGTGAATTCCTCTGAAATAGCTGATCAAACAGCTAATCTCACATATATCTCCATGCCCCGCTAGTCAGCCTTCCTCACACGGCGAGACGGCTGGAAGTGCCTCCATTGTCCTTGACAACCTCTCCTTTTCTCTGCCGTATCTACCGTCAGGATCACTGGTAGCTCCATTGTTTACTGGCTGCGCGGCGCTCGCCGAGCACGGGCTGCGATTAATCACGTCTGCTCCCCTAGACAGCATTAATCACCTGCTGCATTGCAGAGCGGACACTGAGCAGGTTTTCATGAGGTGAATATGGCTGCCGTCACCTAGACAAGCAAGTCCACATTCATCTATGACGAACCGGTGTTCATTTCAAACCTCCCTGGGTGAAACGCACTTGATGCGTGTATGTATGTGCGAGCATCTTCTCCGTTATTGGCGGGAGAGAGGCGTATTCGGGGGGGGGGTTTAATTGAAATGAGAAGGCAAAATGTATTTGCAATATAAATGTCAAATCATCGGGGCTGGAATCCTTGACTAGCGCACTCTAAACACACTGGTAATAAACCATAAACTCAAGTGTACACACAAGTACCACTGCGATGAGGATAACTTTACTAAAGTATCCGTGATGGTCATATTTACCAAACACCCCCGACAGATACCATAATGACTCGGCCTTGCGTTCAAACACTTACAATAGGAGAGGATTATGCAGAAGATTCCCAGAATTCACTTTTCTCTTATTCACAAGCGAGCAATTATTTCTCTTACAGCTATTTCAAATTGGACTCAGTGCTAATGAATCCTAATTATGGTTCTGACGACGTGCGTGGAGAAGTGTTCTGTGTCTACGAGACAAAGCCGCCTCCTCCCCGGGGTCACGGGTGTTAACGGCGACATGTCACGGATAGGGAACATAGAGTACCATGTCCAACATGTGACAGCTGAACAAGCAAGTACAAGCAAGCGAGTTGTCCTTTCTTTCCTAGTATTGTTTTTTACACTATTACGGGGAGAAGAGGAAGAAGGGGGATGCAGAGGAAGGATGATGGGGGGAAAGTATTGTTGGGAATGGATTCTGCTAGGTGAGTGTATTTTTTGAGTACAGCACACACACACTGAATTGGCAGAACTGCACAAAATTATTTAAAGGCACACTCAATTTCTGCCACAGCTGACAGTTTATGTTTGAAACAACTGTTCACATGTCTGCAGGGGGAAGGGGTAGAGAACATTGTGAGACTATATGCATTGAAAAAAGGGGGGAGGGGAGGTAGAGAGAAGTGCAAACCACTCAGCACTTAGGCGCGGAAGAGGCTTGTGCGGAAGTTTCAAACCGAAGCGTTTCCACCACAATTCGGGAGACGAATGGAGTGCAGCTTTAACAAGGATGTACCTGCCGCCATCTAGCAGCTATGCCCCGCCCCCCCGCCCTCCCTCCGCCCCACTACCGGCGCAGCAGCAGCTTGGGGTGGTTCTTGCTCTCCAGGTTGCGGTCGATGAGGTCGGACAGCAGGTGCTTGAGGACGTCGGTGGCGTACTCCAGCTTGCTCTGCAGCACGGTCATGATGAGCGAGGCCACGTTGCCGCGGTCCCTCATGGAGAAGCTGCGCTGGGCCTCCAGCGTGCGGATGAAGGACAGCAGGAACACCTTGTTGTTGATGAGCTGGCTGAACAGCTTCAAGCCCTTCTCCACCTGCTCCTGCCGATAGCCTGGCACCTGGGGCAGGGAAACAACTTTTAGACCAGGGGGCTCACAATCTGGCCCGGGAGTGGGGGATTGGGGGATTGGGGGATTGGGGGGGGGGGGGGGGTAATCTTACACAAACCCTATTTATAATCCTGTTTGTTTTAAAAAGTTTTTTAACAGTTAATACATGTTTATGGCATAATAGGAATGTGCAAAAGTCTACAGAGGAGATTAATCGAGTAGTCTGTGAATATAAAAGGTCAACTTCAACCTAACAACCTAGTGTACGGAAAATATCAAAAAACAATGAATAATTAAATAGGATTAAAAATAATAAAAAGACACACAAAAGGCAAAAAAATAATACATCATCTCGAATTGTTTACTTTGTCTCATTTAATTGTATCGTTTATATGCGAATAGGCAAATAAAGTATGCCACCTGACAGAAGTCGACTTTTACCCTGACAAAATGATGCACATACATACTGTATATTTTTATGCTATTATGCTTTTAGTTGTTCACTAGCTGTTCATTGATGCCCACGTGCGTGCACCAGGGAAGCAAAGAACAATACAATCACTTGTTTTGCAGGGTCATGGGTTAATGTGACAAACACGGTCTCTCCGATAAATAGAGGACAATAATGTTTTGCTTGGATCATGGGCTTCTCTTAGGCTACATGTAAAGCCGACCTACAATGGCACCATATAATATCATACCAACATTAGTGTACGCGGTGATACTACTGGTTCTGAATGTAACATGGATTTCGTTTAGATCTGGCGCGTAGACAATTGGTTCTAACACAAACGTGGCAAATCCCAAACGCTCGATGGAAAGATAGTACGGGGGAAAATAAAAAAGATGTACGACTTCCTCTCCTCAGCAGCCCACCATCTCAAGTTATCGCTCCCACAGTAAGATCAATTATTAGCTGATAAACTCCCCTTGCAAGAAGCATGGATGGGAGAGACAGATACAAAGAGAGCGAGAGAGAGAATGGGAGAGATAAAGAGAGACAAACAGGGGAAGACGGGCTTTTGTTGCACTTGGTCTGTAGGTTGGGAATAAAAGGGAGAGGAAGCGCTAAGCCTATTATGGGGATTGTTTATTAGTCTGGCTGTGCCAGCATTCTAGGCAAATTCGTGCTGAAAGAAAACGCAGCAACAGGAAGCCGCCTCTCCCGGGCCCACGTCGCGCCTGTTAATGATTGTGCTACTCACTCCTCGCTAGCGATTCTCCAGGCATTTGTTTTTTAAATACACTGTATCTATGGAGATTATATTCTCCCTTTCTTTTTTATATACATCTGTCAAGAGCGCTCGTGAGAGGGGGGTCTCTCTGCGCCGGGTGCAGCTGTCAAGCGGCATATGTTCCATGTTTCTGCCTTTCCTAGACGAAACCTTCCTTATCAGTGTGCCGCCATTGTTAAGTTGCTAGTTTAATTTCATAGCACTTGACAAGGTGTGTGTGTGTGAGAGAGAGTGTGTGTACATTCAGCCTACCTGCTGGTGTACCATCCCATTACACACAGACTGAATGTACCAGTCACAATCATATTCCATATACCATATCTCTGAAGATTAAGACGCTAGGAAAGCGACGCAAGGAAAGCCAGACAATAGAAACAGCAATATTGCCTCAGGCTGCAGACATTCTGTATGGGACCCGTGTGATGTTTTGAGTCTGCAGATACAGCCGTACAAATGGCTGCTTGTGTCAAAGCTGAACAGGGGGAAGTCTGAGTAGCAGACCAAGATAATGAACAAGATGTGATCCATACGTGTAAAGTGCGAGGGAGAGTCATTTTACTATATAACTCAACTATACCTCCACATAATCATCCCAACACAGGGTCTATTTAACGGACAACTAACAGAACAAACTTTGTATTTTTAAAAATAGTAATTCCATTTCCCTAATGCTATTTCTGCAGCTTTATAATCTCAGGCCCATCAATTACAATTAGGCAACCATCAAGCACCTAAGACAAGCCTGCTGCTTCTTTCATTAGGCTCCCAGTACTCATACAGGCCGACATTTATACCAATTAAAACATAATTAATATTGCTTATTACTGGAAAATTCTCCACAGGCAATAGAGTGGCCAACCCCGAGGGCAGTGAAATTGGGGTCCATCATTCTCTTAATGGAATAAGACGGCCTGCTCAATTATGACTGTCTATCAATGTCACCACTGGGAATAAATGACTTGATTTCCCCCCTTGCGCTTTTCTCTCTCTGATTGGCTTTTAATTTGTTTTTGAGGTGGGGAGGGTAAAAAGTGCTGTGTCATATGTTGTTATGGCTATTACCAAGAGACTGCTTGTGATTGGAGGGCTGACTTGTTTGTTTTTCAATGTGTCATTGTTTGGCGTCAAAAGGCTTTTGTATATCAGACAGAAAACAAAATAACAACAGTGTCGATTTCACCTGCTGAGACCCAGCACATTGTTAATTTGTTTGCTCATGTCACACTCTTTTCAAATTAGGCTAATTGGATTGTGATTGTTTTGAGTGTGGAGAACATGTACACACTTTTGAGTTGTCAGGACCACTGAATGAGAAAACACACACACAAAAAAAATCAAAGAAGGACACTGACAGCAGTGTCTATTGCTTCTATCCAACTCTGCTCTAAGGGCAACACCCTTCATTACCGCACAATATGTCCACACAATGATGGTCGGGATGAAATATTCCTTTCTCTGCTGCATTCAAATCAACCGAAACAATCATTGTCTCATTGTTGTCAAAACAAGCCAGTAACATGTCTATGAAGCTGGTGAATGCATTTGAAGGTAATGCGTTATCAACCAGTGCCACAGGCCTGAGATAAGATACAATAGAACCCAATGGAGTTTAAAAACAAAACATGGTTTATTGAACACAACGACCGAATGGAATATTTCATGTGGGTGTGTGGGTATCTATACATCTATCTATACAGCCAAGGATTTAAGTAGAATTCAATAGCACCGATGCCCCTAAGTAATGTTGGTGGACTGCTGGACTTTCATTCCCAAGTACAAGATGTTCCCCTTCCCATGAAAAGAAATGCCTTCACACCGTCAAGCCTGCAGAATGTAAATGTTCTAAACTCCACCTAGGCCCCTCTGCTGTATCTGCACATGGCCTAAATACAAAGTGTTTCCACCTTGCAAGGGAGAGGGACCCACAGAATATAAATGTTCCCCATTTCCCACAGGCAGTGTTAGTGAACAGTCCTACCTCCAGATCTCTGAGTACAGGGTGCTCCTCGATGCCAGGGAACAGCACCCTCATGGTGTAGGTCCTGTAGTCCAGGAAGGGGATTCCTGCTCCATCTAGATCACTTGTCAGCTCGTGGATGTCCGTCTGCAGCTCGGCAAACGCTGAGGGGAACCCCGGAGGAAGAAAACAGCTTTTATTTTATTTTTTTATTTTGTGTGTATCTGTGTTGTTTATTAATAATACGTTTAAACACACATCACAAAGGATATGTCTGTACATTGTGATCAGATTGTCATTGGATTAGTCTATCCTTTTAGATAGAGGTCAGGGATGCATTGTGTTTGTAATCAGGGTGCCAAAAGCACACGTACAGAAAAATGTGGCTTAACGTCTTGTGCACAAAAAATCCCATATAATAATAACAATAATCCTTTCTATTTCACCATGACATCTTACCGTAGGTCACGTCAAGCGATATAATGCATCTCTTCTATACTTTTTTGGTTTATTTCCTAACTGCTTGCATCACATTTGATAAAATAATTTGCTTTAGAAATGCAAAATATGTTAAGTTAAAAGAGAAATAGCGGTAGAGGCACTGGCCTTTACAAAACATGCAAACCACGTATTTTACTGCGTGGGGCCCCTGAAAGATAGGGGGCCCCCTGTTGGTCACAAGCTGAATATCAGTTTGTATCAATATGTGAATATTGATTCAAAAAAATCCTTGTAAAGTGATTGACCACTGCACCCTTCAGACTGCCAATGTAGGCAGTCTAAGTTTATCTCTTTACCCGGCAGTGTGCCCGCCTTACCCTCTTTACACTCCAGTGCCACTCTTGACTCCAGGTTGTCCATCTGCATCTGCAGTCTCTTCAGGGTGAGGTCGCTCTCGCGGGACTTGCGTTTGTAGGCGATGAGGACGATGACGATGAAGAGGATGAGAAGCGCTCCTGCCGCCGCGATGCTGATGATGGCCGTGTTGCTCAGGGGGCTGTCCGAGGTGATGAGGACCACGCCCGGCGAGAACTCGATGCCGCCCACGCGGGCCTGGGGAGGGGGGAGGTCACGGGGGGAGACAGTAATGCACCCTGATCTCATGTTTCTACTAAGGAAACACTTTAGAAGGCACGAGACCAATTACCTTCACATACGTGAATATGATGTGAGAGAAATAAATGTACCAGAGACTAGGATAAGAAAGATCATTTCTACAAAGGGGAATGAACTCTAAAGTCACTTGTTGTTAATTCAAATTTACTGCCGCCCCCTAGTGTTTGAAATATGACTTTTTGGGGTTGCTGAAACTTTGACATACATGCCAATGATGCCATTACCCCCCCCCCACACACACACCCCCGCCCCCCTCCCCAAGCATGAAGCCATTCTCCCAAAATCCTGTCTCTTCCTCTCTTTCAAAAAAACGTTGAAGAGGGCAGAGACCGGCATGTCTTGTTTGGTCCATGTTCCTTAAAGGCAAAGCCATAACAAAAATAGAGTATACGTCTGTATCTACAACCTAATCTTGTCGTTGAATAACTGCAACGCCTTTCTGTGATCCCTTATAGTTCGTTGACACCAAAGCTCATAGGAGAGACATGGTGTTTGAATTTTTATTTGTTTATGCTGCCCATAATTTACAGTAATGTGTCTGGGCGCCTGTCGCCATGGCGCTGGGTTCAGGTGATCGGGGGCCTGCGAGCACATCGCTCAGAACCACAAATGGAACATTTATTGAGTTTTCCGTGACTCTGATCCTTCTTATTGAAGGCTTGTTTGTTTTCTCCGGTCTGCTGTATTGGACGGGAACAGGAACCACAGGGCTGATTGAATTAGAGCTGTAGTCTGGACACAGCGATGGATAGAGGAGAAGACAGACAATGTCTGTCTGTCTGTCTGTCTGTCTGTCTGTCTGTCTGTCAATTGACGGGTTGTTCTGTTATGTCCCGTTTATCTGTTCTCCCTCCCTCTCTCTCTCCCCCCCCCCCTCTCTCTCTCTCTCTGGTCCATGTGTGTGCAGTGTCACTCACCAAGACCTTGTGGCGGCCCGTTAGATTGGGCGACTCGCAGAGCAGCTGGGTGTCTGACACAGTTAACATGCAGGGCTTCTCACCAATCAGCACCGTGTAATTTAGCTTGCCATTGCCACTATTGGTTGGCGGAAGGAAGTTCCGCCCCTGGAAGAAAGAATTTTAGCATTTACAACTTTATAGAAATATATTTGAGCGAGGAGTCAAAGTAAATGAAGAAAGGTACCTAGCACGGCATGCATGTGTCTGTGCATGAGCGTGTGAGTGCAATGTCCCGACCTTCAGAATAATGGGCGAGCCAGGTTTCAGCTCCAGCACGCCAGACACACTGAGGGCTTCAAACTCAGGGTTGGGGTAGTAGATGAACTTGGTGTTGTTGAGGGCCATCAGCGCCTGCACGTCATCCAGTTTGAAGCCAAACTCGTCGGGCCTCTCCGGCACCTCCCGCTGCCGGGCCAGGCTGATGGGCAGCTCAGGGGCCTGACACAGCATGGACGTGGGGCTCAGCACCTGGCACAACTGGTGCGCGGCAACAAGAAAGGCAAGGAAGACTTTAGACAAAATAGTACCTTCCAAAGGAGGTAAAGTAGAATAGCTGAGGCAGGGCCTGCAATAAATAGGATGGAAAACAGTTTATGAACAAAGGTTAAGATATGAGGTGGGTATTCGGATATGAGGTTTTCACCTCAATAAAAACTTTGCAATGCACTTATGCTGTATATTCACATCATTTCTGTTCTGTCTTGCATCACAGTCTTGCTCCTTCAAAATCTTATTACTATACCGGTAAGCTAGGTTGTCAACTCTGTAGTCGGACAATTGTCAATTGGGTTTATTTGGCTCAAAAACTCCCCTTTTAGGAACCCATCAAATGAGGTAGAGTGCAGCCCACTTCACAGTGGGCCATTGATATGGGAAGATGTTGCAGTGATAAATGGGACCAATGTTCCCCAGTAAAAAATATCCCAGCCATGAGTTTCTCCTTGTCATTCTCTCCAGATCAACCTCTCTTCAAGTGACCTTTATCTCCCTCCATGTCAATTTTCCTTTTCTTACCTTTCCTCCTTTCACGTCCAACTTACGATGCACGTTTACACTGATCTGCTTCTTAAATTCATTCCCAAAATGTTCCTACAATCCCCTTTAAATAACCTTTCTACTTCCTCATTTACCTCCAGCTGACAGAATCAGACAGCATAGAGGTGGCACCCAGACACCAAAAAGAGGCTGATAAAACAGACTTCAGCAGCACAATCATGACGTTCACATCTCCACGGTAACCTCTGCCATGCTCCCCCCCCACTCAAACAGAAATCGATTCAGCCTGCCGCTCTAATTGCACATCAGACTCGACAAATCCTGCAAGGCCTCGTGGCGCTCCTTGACATGTATCTCTCTCCACTGCAGGAAGACAATTGCAAGGACACCTGTACGCAAAACAAAACAGCTTTGGATACCGTTTGTTATTGTTGTTCGATTTCTATGCAGCATAACACCCTGTCGAGGATTAAATGACGGAAAACATAATGGTGAAAATGAGACACCGGGTCATGGGGGCATGTTAAGTTCGGCCTCGTTTTATTCACATTGGGGTTTTGATGTGCAAGCCGCCTGTGCCGGAGCACGAGACAATGCGCGCGGCGGCCTAATCGCGGCCGAGCACAGATGCTAACCGCGGTGCTGGGCATGCGTTCAGATGGACCGGGGGAGATAGCATTACCACCTTTTGTTGTTCCCCGTCTTTCAGTCAGATCACAGAGTCAGATCAGTCGTGCTCCCATGGGGGGGACGGGTTCAGTTTGAAGGCAAAGGAGGGACAGAGAAATTAGATAGGAAGCTGTCTGAGGGTTGTTGTTTTTATTCCTTCTTTGACGGTGAAAATGTGTTCTGCAGCTCTGAGGGCTGATTAAATATGAAATATATGTTATCTAAAGGCAGTCTCTTTCCTATGTCCTTCTACCTCTACCCCATGCCAAACTCCTTGTCTAAGCTCATTTCTTGGTCTAAGGAGTTTAATGCACTAAGCTCTGAAACCTTTCTCTGGAAGTGTGTGTGTGTGTGTGTGTGCGCGCGTGCGTCATGCCCACTCACATTAAGTGTTTCGTGGCCGTTGTACTTGGCTCTGATGAGAGGGGTTTGAATGATGTCCAGGTTGGTTCCCGTAACAGTCACTGGGGTGTGCCCGCTGCAGGAGACAGGAAAGGTTTGAGTTCGCAAGTTGGGCCCCTTCCCCCCCCTCAGCCACACCTTGGTAAAGAACGGCCTCCCACTGTACCTGAAGATGCTCCACTCGGGCTCTATCTTGGTGATGGTGGGGTCTTCCACGTATTCGAAGCGCAGATCTTTCAGAACGTGGGCCCTGTCCACGTTCACAGACACAGAGACGTTGCCGTAGCCGTGCAGGGAGGCGTGCGTACGACAGGTCAGCCACTTGCCGTCCCTCCTGAGGCGGTCGCAAAGAAAACACCCCGACGTTAGTCAGTCTCACCGCAAAGAGACGCCATGCTGCCCACGCACACTGCTGCACTGTACTTTATACAGTCTGAGTCCACTACCTCTCTTTCCATGTTTCTCTCCCTCTGTCTCCCTTTCTATTCTGTTCTCCCTTTCCTTACCCCTTCTCTCTCTCTTTCTATTCTGGTCTCCCTTTCCTTACCCCTTCTCTCTCTCTTTCTATTCTGTTCTCCCTTTCCTTACCCCTTCTCTCTCTCTTTCTAT
>JAOEHI010000016.1:1523652-1541963 GCA_025447815.1 Percopsis transmontana
TCCATACTCTCTCAGGAATTATAAATTTTTTTGAGTGTGAGAGAGAGAGAGAGAGAGAGAGAGAGAGAGAGAGAGAGAGAGAGAGAGAGAGAGAGGAAACGCGGCCGGGATTGGTTCTGACCTTTTTGACTATTATGACACCGTCACATCTGAATAGGACTACGGGTGTAGTGAAATCCTAAAAACCTACTAGCAACACTGGAGAGGACACATGGTGCATTCCATCATGCTCTAAGGAAAGAAGGTGGGTGAGGAGGGGGGGTGTATGCCCCAAAGGGAACAGTCTGTGTGTGACCAAAATTGTGAATCTAATTTCTGTGAAGCAACACCACAAAATAAATTACATAAATGTAATGTTTTGCTACACAAGGCAAAATAAATAAAATGTAGAACAACCAACCATATGGAGAGAAAATGAACAATGGGAATGTTTAGGGCCATTATTAATATATGAACAGTTGAACAGAAACACAACTTCAGAAAAATAGACTGATTCCACAGCAAAACAAGGGAGTATGCGTGTGCGCGTATCTTGAGTGTGCAAGTGGTCTCACCAGGCTTGCAACTTCTGATCGGCCTTGGCCCGGTCTTGCTCCATGCCTTTATACAGTTCATCAGTTATCTTCTTCCTCAGGGCCTCTTCATCAACTGGGGACATAGCAGGGAGAAGAGGGGTGTGTGAGAGTGAGACAGAGAGAGATGCACGCCAATATGCGCTCATTTTCACCACAGGTGTGCGCGACCCAAAACAAAAACAAACAAAATATTATTCCAAATGAACACTTAGGCCTTGATAATTAAATCGTGAATACAGAAGGGAGCCAATCATTCTTGTGTAGGAGGCGTGCTCTGGCCTGGGTTGTGAGCTTCATAATGGTTTTCTGTTCTGGATACACTTCTGACAGAAGTGCTAGGAGAGTGTGTGGATTGTCTACATGCAACAGTGATAACCTGTGCTTACACATTAGACCACACACACACACACACGCGCTCCCCTATATTGGCATCAGTGGCGTCACAGGTGTCGGGGCTGTCCTATCTTTGCAGGTTAATTAAGCGTGAAAGTAAAAAGATGCCAGCGGACGGGAACGGTCTCAAAACGTGCTCTGAAGGCTAAAGGCGCTGCGACAGGTGTGTCAAGATTACTCCCCCTTCCACTGCATTACATAGACGGTAGAATCCCCATTGGCTGAGTCCATTAGTAGGGGGTCAATCTTGCTAAACAGCAGACTAGGTAAAGGACACACACGCGCTTGTTTACTCAATAAATAAAGTTAGATAAGACATGTACAACATGATTCCGTCTGTGTGGTATTGCAGCAATAGCCAACAGGCTTAATTCAGGTATAATTATATTTTAATATACAAGTGAAGGACTGCCTGCCTTTAACGTGAAGAGTGGTCCAATCCTCTGGTTTATTTGTAGTTAATGTAAGGGACAACTGAGATACACCAACATGAGGCTAGATTCAGAATATATTCGTGTGGTTCCACATTGTGTTGCATTTGTAATTAAAGCAAAAGCCTTCATTTGTGCCATCAAGCTGTCCTTGTATTTCTGTTATTTTAATTTGACATTTACTCTATCTGTGGTGGCAGTGTCCATGTAACTGGAAAGGCATTTCTTTGACACAGGCCCACAGAGGAGAAACGGTTCCATTTTAGTGAGCTTGTTCTGTGACTGGAGCTCCTACCGGTCCAAGACCCTGGAGAGTCTTCCGGAGTGTTCTGCTCTTGGGCCTCGCGAAAACTGGAAATAAAAAGGTTTGCTGCTAATGGAGGACAGTGTGAGAAAAGAAAAAAATATATGGAGGGATGAGAGAGCTCTTCTCTTTTCCCTGCAGACATATAACTGTCTGTGTTGTCCACCTAGAAAATGGCCTTGGCAACGACACACACACGCACACACGCTCAGCAGAGATCCAAGGTGTTCTTCACACACCTCACAAGCTATGAATCCCGTATTTCTGCTAGAAATTGTTTAGTCACACTGACATAATGCTGACCAAGATAACAAAATGTAGCTAGTAGCTATACATGTTATTATTACTACATGGGTTATTAAGTTTAATCTAACTAGTTTAATATTAACAGGCTACCCTAAAAACATCTTGTGGCACCCCAAGGGATCTCTCAAATGACCTTGTTGAAAACTATTTTCTTCTTCTATACCCACTTTCAATTATTTTAAAAGAACCCCCTTTAGCTTTTTGAAAAATATATATACAACTAGAGTAGTGATTAAACATCAGTTTTCATTATTATTCTAAAAAAAAAATAAAAGTCACCAATTTGTATTTTTTGGCACGCTCTCCCTGTAGTACTTCCTTGTACCCTAGGGGCACGTGTACCCACATTTGAGATCAGCCTGCCTAATCCTGAAACCAGCTCATATACCACATCATTATGTCTAACTAGCACTCTCACATGATTTTAAATGTTCTCCATATACAGAAAGAGTGTGTTTGCCAGCAGCTTCCAAGGCCAAAGCTGCTCGTTACCGTGACGATGCCACGAGGGGTGATACCATCTATCAGTGTAAAGTTTGGTGTGGCAGTAATCAAAAAAGGATAGGCAGTGGCCCATAGAGGTTCTAGATTTTAACCCTTTAAGATACAAGCCAGATAGCCGGGAGAACTCTACAGGTAGCGCTGGAATGACAAAGCGGGGGACAGGTCTGTAAATGTCATTTTTTAGCATATCTCCATCTTAGTATGAGCATACCAGTAATTTCATTCCAAATTACACATAAAATTCATTGTCTCTTTTAATAAATTCAATCTATGCTCCATACAGAAGTTCAACTCCAAGACTAGACCTAAAAACACAACATTAGAGCTGCAACAATTAATCGATTAGTTGTCAACTATTAAATTAACTATTTTGATAATTGATTAATCCGCTTGAAATGTTTTAATTTTTCTAAAAACATTTCCATATGCTCTGATTCCAGCTTCTTACATTTGAATAATTTCTAGTTTATTTACTCTATGACAGTCAATTGAATATCTTTGGGGTGTGAACAATGAACAAAACAAGACATTTTGAGGACGTCACCTTGGGCTTTGGGAAACACTGATCGAAATTTCTTCACAACTTTCGGACATTTCATACACCAAACAACTAATCGATTAATCGAGAAAATCAATGGACAGATGAATCGACTATGAAAATAATCGTTAGTTGCAGCCCTACACAACATACAAAATCAATACATAATTAATACACAATGAACCATAACAAGCTATCAACAGATGTGAGCGAGTGTCATTTGAAGGGAGGCAGGAATACTGGCACATAGAGACAGCCAGAGAAGTGACAGGTGACAACTTTTAACTATCATCTAACCTCTGGGAGGGAGAGAGTGCTGTCACGCGCTGTCCAAACAACCATCATGTTTGACAGTCGTCACAAGCACCATTAAGAGTCTAATTACAACTGGGCTATCAGGCCACAACAGGAAGACAACAAGTACAGCAGACATAAAGCTATAATACAAGATTGTAAAATAGAAATATAATTGTAATACCAAGCAATTTTCAGTGGAAAATCATCTGATATTACAAACTTAATATTCTAATATTTCTTCTAATTTACATGCCTCAAAGAGGCACATCTCTCTTATAGCCTATAGCGGGACTAGATATCAGCTAAATGTAAAAGTTTTCCCCAAGTCCGCCAAGTTTAGCCATATCTCCTTATGCATCAGCACAGCCTGAAGGAGAGGGGCTTCAGATAGCCAGCGGGCCCGCAGGGGTCAACCGGAGAACAGGTATCGATATGATAAACCCTGTCTGGGGTCCTTGAGGGAGGCTGGTCAGGGTCAAACACAATTCTGGATCGACGGAGCCCGTGTCAATCCTGAGTAGGACATGTAAAATGTTAAAAAGATTAAAAACTCATCATCTTTGCAGACGTACCCTGCACACTCGGCTTCTCACTCGCGCTTCACCCTTTTCCTTTTCCTCCAATCACCAAACCCCGTGGAAAAAGCTGAAGAAGAGGGGGGTGGAAGAGGGCCTATTGGCAGTGGAGATAATAGAGAGAGGCAAATTGCATTTCTCATCAGAAGTTTCATTAACCCCGGGACCCGCACGGAGGGCATAATCTGTAACATTACCACTTCCTCACGCTCAGACGGGGCACCTTTCACCATGTTCAAATAGGGGGGGAAGCGCCAAGAGCAAGCTCACAGTCATGGCGGGCAGGTGAATCTTCTCTGAATCTTTTCCTTTAGCTCCTCTCTGTGCTCGGATTCAATTTCAGCTTGTGAAATAACTGATCATTCGCCATGTACGCAAGATGACCCGTGCAGGGATATGTTACCTGCCGTTTCAGTTCACGCCGGAACACAGACTTTTTTCTCCCTGGTAGAGAGCAGTTAGCATGCAATTAGCCCTGCGCAGAACATGTGGGCTATAGCCTATGAATATGTATAGCACATTGGAGAAGCCATGGTAATCAGCACACACACGCACTGACTCAGGCCGTGATTTAGAGACAGGCAGCCCCACCGAGAGACCTGCTCGATACCCAACCCCTTGTGGGCACGCATAATCAATGTTCGCCTCATTAAGATCGCAACCTTTTAGGATTGAGCTGAACTTTGCAACTTTGTAACGAGCTTCACTCTGGATCAATGGAGCGAGTTCACCATTTTCCTCTTGACAGTGGTGGGTGACCATGTATTCATCTGTAAGGTGTTCTTGCAAGAGCATGTTGAAAGTAGTTGCGTAAAATCAACACACGTTTCTGCTCTGCGATGGTAAACAAGCTGCTAAAGGCAAAGAGGAGACAGCTGTGGATGTGCACAGCTAATTCACTGCTCACTTAATGAATATGAGGGACTGTAAGGAGAGAAATCTCTGAATCATGGGCCTAGTCCTGGTTACAGTGAAGAATCCTGGTTACAGAGAGTGGTATGTGTGAAAAGTCTGGCTCAAGCCTTCTTAGCCAATAAAACCGCACGGATCCTGAGAGCTAAAGTTATAGAACATATTATATAAAACCATAGTTGCTGCTCTCATCTTTTCGTGAACTGATCCTAAGATGACATTGTATCAGCTTTTCTAACCTGGTCGGGAGAAAAGGGGAGGAAAAAAAAGAACCGGCACCAACGTCAAATGTCTGTCATGTCTTCACACGGAGCTTTTATCCACATTATAAGGAATGAAAAACAACAATGCTGCAAACGTGATGTCATTTTAGTACAAGACACTGATTATGGCAGGGCATTTTTTCTATATTAATTACACTTACACAGCGCAGACCTGATACACAAAAATAAGTTAGATATTGTCACACATTTTATCTTTTAATCCAGAAACCAATTAACACAGACAATGGTGGAGTAATCCTAAAACATTGGAGGAGCAAATGAAAGACAAAAGAGCAGCCCTTGCGCTAATGGAAAACACATTTAGACAAAAGCATTTTTTTTTTGTCAAATACATGTGAATAAATGACGCAGAGTGTTCAGTTGTATTCTCATTGTTCTCAGACAAAAAAAAAAAAGCCAGGTGGCTCACGTACAGAATTCAGTCATATCAGCAAAAACCTATAGCCAAATAAAAACTGTTGATAAGGAGTCTGAAGTTTGCAGGAGATTTCAAGCCGTTTAAATAGCACAATCACATGTACACACTGACACTTTCCCTCCCTGTCTTAATGAGGCCCGGTGGTTTGTCGTGTGAAACTGCGGAGGTGTTGTTTTAATCATCAGAGTCAGCGTGCCATGGCACAAGTTGACCTTTTTTAATTACCTTGCCAATGAGCACCATCAAGTATAGGGGGGGGGGGGTGTGAGACCCACACCCCAGATGTCACCATCTGAAGAACTTGCGCCCCCACACCCAGTCCTCGGATGTCTAATAAACTGGTGACATTCGAATGTCCTCTGCCTGATAAAGAGAAGGTGGCCACAGCACAAGAGCTGAACTTTACATCAACAAGGAGAGGGGGACGCACATTTCGGAATCGATCACTCAATCTGATATACTGTGTGTGTGTCTTAGCATCTCTAATCAATTCCCCTCCATTGATACAGACAGCACCTGTTGCACAGCAATAGAATCCCAACCCTGCCAGTTTTGGAAGTGAAACCACAATACAAAACAAAAAAGATATTGTATTAGGAAAACGTCTGGTATCTCCGTATTGAAAATACTTCACCTTTGGGCCAGTCTACTTGGCTAAGGCAACATGTCATATAACACAATAATAATGGGACAAATATGGATAAAATATTCCCCAAATCTTTGAGGAATACTGTTGTGTAGGCACAAAATTTTGAATACTCCTACAGACTACTAGCAGTAAAGAAGGAGCAAGCGTAACAGCATGCGCTCCTCTGTGGCGAGCCAAAATGGACGCCACAAATTACGGCATCAATTCATTAACGGTATTGCAAGAAAGAATTAATAATTTCATTAACAGTTCAGCAATGGTAATGAATCATAATATGACTGAGGGTACAGTGAGGTGCATTCTGAGAATAAAGACTAATTCAAATCTGCTGGAAAGGTTTGAGTCAAAAAAGATTAAGAAGGCTTAAAGTAAACACCTTCATAATAAAGTGTTAGAATCCAATATGCTATAGCCTGCATCTGACAGAATGCTGTGGACAGTTTCCTCCCTTATAACTTTTGCTTTCCAATTAGCGAAGCTACTGAAGCCACTGTATTTCTGTAGGCCTATACAAATGTTTCTCCAATTTAATTTGAATATTTTCTTCCAGACATCATTATCAGAAACGACAGATGGCCTGGCCAACTCTGTTAGTATACAACAATAACCATGAGACTTTAGCTGCAAGTTGAGCAAAAGCCAACAATATAAAATTGTGTAATGTACCAATAACCTAAATCAACAAATCAACAAATTAGTCCTTACATACATTATGCTGCATTCACGTGCACCTCGGATGGTCCTATTGGCCTGAGTTGTGAAGTCGTTCTTCCAGGTTGGAATATGGAAACAACATGGGCACTACAAAGATGTGTTGTATTTGTATTATCGTTGTTGTTGCTGCACCAGTACATTTCCTGAAACCACTAAAATATTGCTTTACCTGACTTGTTATCAGGGTTACTGCTAATAAATAAGTTTTCTAACTAATATAGGTCTCTCTATGTGGAAAGCAACTAACCGTTACAACCTAATACCATATTACAAATTACATGTTAGCAAAAAATTGATGTGCAAATGCGTGAATTTGCACCATTAATCAAATGTTTATCATCATCGTAGACTTTCCAAGTTGTTGTTCCGACTTGGGGGGGTGTTCCCAGTCGATTCTCCCAGTTGGGAACACATTTTTCAGATTATTCCGACTTCAAGTGAATGCAGAATTAGTATCCCACTCAATACAGATTATCACCAGCAGATGATATACTCTTACCCTGGTTTTGTATTAGCAAGCTACAACTTACAAGTTGAACAAGTACTATGTGCAACATTCCCATTAGAAGCCTTGTTTGTGGTATGCAAACACACTGCCATCCATAACTTCCACCCAATGTCTTGTCTTGTCCGACGGCAAGTGTTATGCTGTAAAATGTCAGTGTCTAAGTGCAGATCCACATCTTATTGGTGAATAGGGTTCAAATGAATCACCCTTACCGGTACGTACATTTTCTAGTTTCTCCAGCGTAATCGAACATCTTGGATCAAGATAAAAGCATCTATGACATCTTACCCTACTCTGCCATATAGTTCCTAAATACATTACAAAACTATTCTTACTTAAGTAAAGTGGCAGTCTTCAGCTACAGTTTAAGAACCAAAGTGCCCACCTGGCCTATAGTGCATCAGCACACAACTTACCAGCTGGTGCAGCCGGGGTCGGAGGAGCTGGAACGGACCCCTTGGCTGCCACTGGCTCCCGGACAGGAGCAACGGCTTTCACAGGGGGCTGAGGAGGAGGCGCAAGTGGTTGAGAAGGGGCAACAAAGGCGAGGGGAGGAGGTGCGGGCGAGGGGGGGGTGACAGGTTCCATTTCAGGCAGAGGAGGAGCAGCGATGAGGTCAATTATGACAGATGGAGGTGGTGGGAGAAGAGTGGGAGGTTCAATGAGAGGGAGAGAAGCAATGGGTTGAATTAAGGGAGAAGGAGGAGCAATGGGTTTAATTACGGGAGGGGGAGGCTCACTCACAGGGTAGGGAGGAGTAAGCGAGGGTACAGGCTCCACCACACCTGTAGTAAGGGAAGGAGCAGTGACCAGGGATTGAATGGGAGCAGGAGGGGGAGGAGGTGCTGCCACAGGGTGAGAAGCAGGAGCAGGAGCAGGAGCAGCAGCGGCGGAGGCGGCTGTAGCTGGAGTAGGAGGAACTGGGAGCACCATGTCAAAAATGGTGGGTGCTGCTACCTGTTCCATGGGAGGAGGAGGAGGAGGAGGAGGTGGTGGTGGTTCAGGTGCTGCTACAGTCGCCGCTGGAGGCGGAGCTTGTGGAGGAGGGGCAGGTAATGAGGTGACTGGGTCAAAGAGGGGAGGCACAGGCCTCAGGAGAGCGGCAGCAGAGCGGCTAGTGGTGGGAGGTGAGGATGTGGGGGCTGATGTGCGTGTGGTGGGCTGGGGGGGAGTCACTGGCTCCCTCATGCGATTGATGACATTTTCAGAGAGCTGCAAGTGAGGGAAAGCAGAAGTGTCAGTTAGGATTAAAGTAGCAGCAGAGGAAAGTCAAGTAGTCCTTTGAAGCTGATGTGACAAACACATATACCAGTATTGCATTGGAATGAGTGAACCTTATTAAAAATAGATGCATACCTTTAGCCTGAATATTTTGGCTGACCGACTATTTGCTTTAAAATGAAGTCATGTGGACCAAAGCCTTATCTAAGCAACAAAGCCTCTCTCAATCTATAATTAACTGTATGAGACAATGGCGCTGGGACCTGTGGCTGACAGGATACAAAAACACATAATGCACATATATATTTAGTGATATCTAGTATGTTTATCAATGTATACAGTATGTATACATTGGTAAAGAAGAAGAGATGAGAAAAGGCCATTCGAGTGACCGTTCACCTCTGGTCAAGTTCATTCATGCTTTTGTAAAAGACAGTAGGCGGGGCCTACGGCTGATGACATTTTTAACGTCAGCATAACATGCCACTGACGAGAGAAAGCAAGTCCATAAATTATTAAATAAATACATACATACATATATACATACATACATACATAGTCGCCTAACACATTTAGATACTAGCTGTCCACATAAAGTATTATCGTTTAACCACAGGTACATAACACAATGTACAGTATATGTCACTTACCCGTATGCCCTTCACAACTGTTATGTTCTCGTTCTCGTCCGACTCAAATGAGACGCGACGCGTGCTGTTGTTTGCTCCCATTGTCAAAGCGAAATCTCCGAGAGAAACACTTTCCTACATACAATATGATTTGTTTACATCAACCTGTTTTACTAAGATTTTTCTATTCTAAGCCGGTCACAGAAGGCCGAAGCCCACACGCCTCCTTAAGCATATACACACTTCCTTAGCTTGACATTCTGGAAGAACGTGTACGGTGATTGGTGGAGCGAGAATCGGAGATGTATACCATGGATTTCGATTGGTCAGGGAATCTGGGCATGCTTCACAGTGGAAGCAGCAAACACAATATTTTTGGCTTTCTATTTTTTCTGTTATTTAGTTTGATTAGATTATATTTGAGTTGGAAATTAGTATGTTATGGTATTTTGATAATATCATTTTGCATTTGGCTAGTTAATAATGCAATGGAAGGTAAATATAAAATCTGTAATTGAATGTCGTTATGCATGCATATTATCATTATGAGATAAAAAGCGTTTGTGCAATTGCAGTCTTCTTTATTTATTTTTTATTAATTATTATTTTTTAGTAATATTTGACCCTAAAGGCAGAAATAGACAATATAGATTACACTTTTTTGCCACCAGAAAAGATGCATCATTCACATTTTGATCTGTATATGACCAAAAAGGTACTGTAAGTGGTCCATGGCTGGTTGGTATGCCCTTGTCTTTTACCCGCACACAGGTCGGTCAGTCAAGGCAATCATTTAGTGTCCAAACACACATCCAGCTGAAAGAAATAACCTTGGTGTTGTGTTATTGGAAAGAGGAAGCCCAGTAGATTAGCTGGACTGATGGGACATTTGCTGCAGGGCAAGGTGATAAGAACTTCTAAATTAAACTTGGCCCCTGGTAGCCAGGCAGCTTCAAAGGAAAGAAAAAAAGAGCTGCAGCATAACAGCGATTGTTTCTTTTTTTGGTGGGGACACAAAGATCACCCACAATGTTATCTCGTCAGTTCACCGGCACATCAATCAAGGCCCAGGCTGCTGTGAATCGACCCCTTTCCACCAAAATCAATGCCCTCTTCCATTCTCTTTGGCGCAGCAGAGATTGTCAGAGATACAGCGCAGGAGAGTTCTGCACTATGTGTTCTAAATGGGGGAGGCCATTAACTCGCTGACACACACTGTCTTTCTCCTTTCTTCTCTTCACAACCTTTCTTTCATCACATAGGTTCCTTACAAGATTTGGATTGAAAGTGTATACGTGTGGGGCTTTTTTCTCCTTTGCACATACATTTATTAGAACATCAGTGCTGCGCATTCCCTGTTAAGATGGCGGGATAATATAATTTTTTCCACATCATCATTATCATTAAAAGTTGAATTTCATCATTAACTCCCTTTGCTAATTTCTACCATCGAATTATATACACATAATTTTCATTATCCTCCAAACCCATCACCACCTTTTTACCCTCCTGCTTTTTCATGAATGCCATTTCTGACATTATGCAGAAAAAATGTGTAGATGTATAGATCTAGCTGAAGCCAGACCAAAAAAGCTCTTAAAATAAATATAACACAAATTATTACTTTTTACAATGGATTCAAACTCAATAATGAATTTATATGATTAAAAAAACGTAATTAACATTATGGTCAAATATAATTATGCCTATCTGTTATTAAAAGGAGGCCACAAATGTAGCTGCAAACTACAACTCCCAAGAATTCTTGGTGCAACCTCACGCTTTTGGCTTCCTGTTTGGGTGCAGCAGCTGTAGAAATGGCTGATACAGGCAGATACAGGACTGTTAGCAAAAGCAAAGACCCTTCTGGTCTTCTTATCTCTGTTATAAGGTAAGCGTCGTCTCATTTCGTCGGCATAATAAATAGCGCCACTCACGCTTCCCAATATCCATGTTTGTCAGGAATTTTACTAGTCAGCTAGCTTAAAAGCTAATGCTAGCGTTACATCCTTCATACATTCTGTCCATTATTGTTATATATTTATTAATATTGAACGATGTCCGTTAATTGTACTTGCAGTATGTTGCCTGTGTTCATGCACACCATGTAATAATATTAGTGACTTAATTGTTCTCGAGCTGCCTCTGCAATGCAACATTAGCAAAGCTGCAAGTTTATTAGCTTAGCTTTTTTGACAGCTGTCAATCATTCATATATTTACTGTCGCAGTTTTACAATCCGAAACATTACCTGCTTTAACCCCCAGTTGATAGGAAAAGGAACCTCCAACCTGATGCACATGGCAAAAATACTAAATGCAACTATGCAGCCGATTTATTTAATTGCCTTGCCGCTATAGTAAGTGGCTTGCTCTTAGACCTAATTGATGCGCACAATATTCTCTTGCTTTCCATTTGCTCACTTTGTGTTTTTCCCTATTCTTGCAATCAGGACCCTGTCCAACAGTGATGATGTGCAGGAGAAGGAGACAGAGAAGGGTCGTCTGGAGGAGGCCTTTGAGAAGTGTGACAGGGACCTGGATGAGCAGATTGTTCAGCATTATGCAGAGCTCACCACCGCCATCAAAACATATCAGAGCATCACTGAGCGCATCACCAGCTCTCGCAATAAGATCAAACAGGTTGGACACATGGGCGTTGAATTTGTCTGTTTATTTGGTTGTAACGTCTGCAGTCTATAATTTAATGTGCTCAGCAAATGCAACTACAAATGTGTAGAGAAGTGTTGTTTAGTAATGATACACTACTACAAGTTGTATATAACATATTAAATCTTCCTTGTTTTATCACAAACCAGTGAATTCAGAACAGATATGGGTATCCTTGAGGTATTGAGAGATTTAAGTAATATACGCTAAAAATATAGGCCGAATGGGTGAAGGCAAAGGTATATCCACTTAAAATTGCAGTGAAATATTTGTATATCACCCTTTAAATGATGGCAGTTATAGAGATGGTGCAGAGATGGTGTCAAGGACTTAGTCATTGTGTATAGTAGCAAGCATGATTTCAATGAAGGGCTGTCTGATTATTCTTGAGTTTGTTAGTGGGTGTTTTCTATTTTTCTGTCTTTGTCCATACCATTGCATCAAAAACTCAACAGATCCTTTGGGAGCGTTTCTCAGAGGGTTGCCCCGCAGCCTGATTAAATCCACTGTGAATTATACAATTGTTAATTTGTCATATTTCTTTTTTTTATTAAAGAAATTCACCCGGTCACCTTCCTTTTAATCCAAAGCCGTTGACCACCCTAACCACTCACTTATTCTGCCCCAAAGGTTATGCTTTGTCACTTTAGATATTGCATGCTTTTCAAATTTGGAATTTCCAAACCGTTGGCTATGTAACGATCATTATAAAGACTGTATAGTGCATGGAGATTACACATGTTTAGTATGAGATGAGATTTCAAGTTTCTAGTCATGTATAGCGCAGGAAAACTCTTTTACCATCCATTTAAAGTCGGAAGGCACCCTGCCCTTTTTTATTTAGTTAACTTTGTCATGGTGCGTGCACAACATTACATTGTACCAGCTAGACTAAAGCTAAGCTAAAGCTAACTCTCTGTAGTCCCTTGGCAACTTGCTGCTCGTAGGAAATGCACCTCTTGCCTGTATGACATCAACCTGCTCTCATTCCCCCAGGTGAAGGAGAACCTGTTGTCCTGTAAGATGCTGCTCCACTGCAAGAGGGATGAGCTGAGGAAGCTGTGGATAGAGGGCATCGAGCACAAGCATGTCCTCCAGCTGCTGGATGAGATCGAGAGCATCAAGCAGGTTCCCCAAAGACTGGAGGCCTGCATGGCCAGCAAGCACTACCTCCACGCCACGGACATGCTGGTGAGTAATGGAGGTCTGTGGATGGGGGTACCTCATCCTGCTATGCTTCTTGTTTGCTTAAAAGTACAGTCCTCAGTTTGTGTTGGAAGTGCTCTTGCTGAAACCAGCACTACAAAAAAACGCTGTTGTTTTGGTTTGATACTGGGCGTGCGTATGGCCCCTCCTGCACTTCGTAGCTGAGCAGCAGACACTACAGTGAGTAGGGTAGGGGATCTGGACTCCTAGGAGGGCTACAATGCCATCAAGTGTCCCTGTAAGAGCTGGTTGAGAGCATGCATTATATTTCAGCAATTCTTTCTGTCAATCAGTCAGTATTGTAGTTTGGGTGCGGTGGAATTCATCAGTTTGTTGTGAGGCAGATAGGAAGAGAGCGTGACAGATTGATAGATCGACACGCCTTTTGATAATGTGAGAAAACGCACAGACAGCCGTGGATGGATATGGGGAAACAGTGATGGGGGGGCCCCTTTGTCGGACATAAAACACGTAAACACCCGTGTTTCTGATGCTTGGCTGGGCACATTGATTTCCTTTTTCTAGTCTCGAACAGTCTCTCGCAGCAAACTGCCATCAAAGTTGCTGCTCTCTGCACTCCAGCTTTTTTAGTTATTTGATGTGTGTTTTGCTGCGCGCTCAGCGGGGGGGGGGGTTCGGTAGCGGGGTGGGGGTCAAGACAAAGATGACTAGGCTCTGTGATCTCCCCTTTTTTTTCTCTCCTCACTCCCACACTCGTTCCTCCAGACTGCGGCTAATGCGGCTACCTAGCATGGGAGTGGGGGGAGGATAAGGGAAGGAAAATGAACATAACCAGACCCGGACCCAGACAGTACTGCGTGCTTTGCTAAGGGTGTTGTCTGGAAGTCAGTTGGATGTTTTGTCACCGACGACGAATCTTTCTATACATTTTTAAAGGTGAAATCCGCAATTCTTCAAACAAGTTTTAAGACTATCTGAAATTTAAAATTGGTCATTTTATTTTATTTGCTTAGATTGCTGTAAAATCGGACTAATCAATTTACGGCATAGAGACCCAAAAGTGTTATTAACTCAGGCTCATCGCTATACATCTTGTAAAAGCGGCTGATGGTCCCACTGAACTGCGGCTTCGTACTGTATGTGTCTCAGCTATTCTATTCAATCTAAGCGCTCTCTGCACCGGAGAGTGGAGGTAGCTGTTTAGCGACGAGGCCATCTGCCTCATGGGAAACATATTTATGGAATATTCTGGAAGTGTCCTTTTGATTATGAGACTGTCTGACACATGAACAGACACACACACTGTAAACTCACATCGCAGTACATAACATTCTCCTCTGCATCACACCCTCTCTTCCTGCCTCTCTTCCTGCGTGCGTGCATGCGCACCCGCCCGCGTGTGTGTGTGTGTGTGTGTGTGTGTGTGTGTGTGTGTGTGGTACCTCCGTGCTGTCTGTGTTGTTCCTCCGAGAGATCCTGATGTATTTATTCTCATCATGCTGTCACTCATTACTGCACTCATCTGTCAGATTAACGTCTCCCACGCTTCCGCACGTTCCCTCCACTGCCCGCCCCCCCTCCTCCCTCCCCTCCCCTCGCGGGCTCCCTCTGTCATCCCCTTTCCCTAAAGTGGCAATTACTCCCTTGGCTTTCTATCTTCCTTTCGTGTGTGTGTGTGTGTGTGTGTGTGTGTGTGTGTGTGTGTGTGTGTGTGTGTGTGTGTGTGTGTGTGTGTGTCACATCATCTCCTCTCTCCTCATTGGGTGCTTGTGTCTCCTGTTGAATGGTGGTCACATAAGACCCCATGGGGTTGGCTGGCTGGTTTACTAAAAACATAACAACACACACACACGCATGCTGACACTCCCCCCTGCGGCCCAGTGCGCTCCAAAGAGGCCGCTGATAAGCTGTCACACTCATTTCTCTCCCTTTCCTGAGTCGTGTTTCCTGCTGTGTGTGTGTGTGTGTGTGTCTGTCTCTCTCTCTCTGTCTGTGTGTGTGTGTGTGTGTGTGTGTGTGTGAAAATCCTTCCCTCTCTCTCTGTCCATCCCTCTGTCCTCCATGTTAAGTCGCCGGAGGCTCCATTGTCTTGATTAGCCTGACAGGCCGGGTCTCCTAATGATATTTACCAGCCTAGTGGTAATAAGACACACACACACACACATTCTGATACTGCTACAATTATACACACACACACACTATCACTGTCGCGCACACTCACGCCTTCTCCTTTCCTGTCACACAGAGCACCACAGGAGTGTTACTCTGCTATGCAGACTGGGGTCTGACCCTTCAGTGGATTAGGAAGTCTTTTCCCCCAATGTGGCTCTCATTTGCATCAACACACTTGACCCCTGCGCTGCCCGCGCGCGGTCTCCAGAGGGCAATCATCCAGCCGTTAGTGCTCCCTGAGTAATAAGATCGACATATGTGTGTGTATATATACTGTACACACAAAATCAACCTCGCTAATGTCAGGAAGATTTATAACTGCTGCCTCTACTAAAAACTTAAGTAGTGAGAGGGAAGAAGGGAGGGAAAATGTGAATTACATGGTCAAGGTTGTTGCATTATAGGATCATTATGAGCTGATTTTGGGTTGCACAGTGTGATACATGGTAGCACGGTTTAAATCGAATCGCAAGGAATCCCGCTTTTCTCTGAGGAAAACCCCAAAACAAAACTGTAAAACTCAACAAGCCAAATTCCAAGACTGAGCACATTAATCTAGAGTTTGACACAAGGCTCTCGAGGTAATTTGACTGCCATTACCATAGTATTTCCATTCTATCCTATTCCAATCTGTTGGCGAGGGAGGTTTGGGATGGGCCAGAAGGAACAGACGAGCAGCGTGCGGTGTCTCACTCTGCGTAACCTCTACATAGCACAGTATGTGTCTCAGGTCCTCTTGCACCTTGCCACGGCCTTAACCGCTCCACAGACTTCCAGCCACGCCCACTCCAGGTTGGGTGCAGAATTCAACGCAGGCGTTTGCATGCTGTGTGCAGCAGTGGAGAGATGACAGCCTTTTGACATTTACTTTGAAACTCTTTTTAAACTGTAGCTTCAACGCCATTGTTCAGCACTGTTGTGAGTGACAGTGTCTAATAAAACAATGTACGCTGTTGTATTACATACATTTATGCGTAAACCACGATTTATAACTGGCAATTTAGCACAATGTAGCCTGAGGAACTGACGGAACCGCTTGAACTTCTTCGCTGGCTTCTGGCTCATGTCCTCATTCGAGACAGAACCGGAGGGCATCACCTGTCCTCCGTCGCTCTTCAGCCCGGTGGCCCCATAACTTTGGTAAGGATGTAATCATTCTGTAGTTGTGTAGGAGAGTCTCGCTGCCTGACCTTTCCCGCGTAATGCTTTACGTCTCCGAAGTAGGTTTTAAAGAGCTCTTGGTGTTCCTGGTGTAATCGGACTCGCTGGATATATTTTTCAAACCAAAGATTTTTTCCCCAGTTCAGGTTGATTATTTGTAACCACTCTCTCCCTTGCTAGGCATGTGTACTCGACTTCACAACTAGAAGCTGTAGCTTCCACTCAGCCCCCTGATATTTTACCGGTGCCTGAATAATGTTTCCTAAGATATTAACAGTTTTTCCACCGTGGGACAGAGGGCTGAACACAGAAGTCTCTCAGTTTGCTGTCATAGACTTGCTCTGTAATAACAGACTTGGATGATCCTGTTTTCAGCAGCATTTTAACAGGTTGTCCAGCTATATCCATGGTGATGTAAATTACCTCCGCCACAGTCGGTGGCAACATGTCCGGGAGCTGGACTCTCTCTGCTTGTTCATTCATTGTCATTCAGCTGACCTAGCATCTGCCGGCAGGCTTGGAGATCTGCAGCCAGCTTGTCCTTCTCTGAGGCCACGTCGTCCTTCTGGGAGCGCAGCTAAGCCACCTCCCAAGTGAGGCACCTGGTTCTCCAGAAACGGCATCTTTTGTTTCTTGTTTTTTGTGAAGGCAGCCATTTTTGTTGCCACTATTGTTGTCTCTCCTAAGGTATAAAGTTTATTCGTTGCTACATTTTGTCTTTCAACTCTTTCCTAAACTCACAGACTCAGTGAATCGCCCATAAGAACTTCCCCACTTATTGGAGAAAATGAAACACTGCCCTTGAGAATGTTGACCTAAGTCATGTCATACACATTCATCCTTATGACCTCTTGAATCATTCTAATCTTTGGTGTCAGAATTCTAAATATACTGTTGTATCTGCTCCAATAATAATACGTTTTATTTACCATGCCTTTCAAAACACCCAAGGGACACTTTACTACCGAATAATCATAAAATAATAAAAAGTGGCATATAATAATATGAATAAGTGAAAACAAATGGCAAATGAAGGTGGTCAATGTTGAATGAATTCTCAATTATAGTTACTGGGGCTCAGTCATTATGAACTGAAGCACAGCGACATCACCGCCGTGCTCACGTTGACAGCTACAGCAGCAGTGAATGCTAAACCAGGAATTTAGCAAATAGCTTATAAAAAAAACAGACTTTTTTTGAGAATTTCATCAGAATGCTCATATGAAGACATTTAGACCAATCGCACACAAGAAAGTAGAATAATTAGCATTTTCGTTATACCCTAACATCCCATGTGACACAGAAGGTATAGTACACGTGTGCCAGTTTCAGCTATGTTGTTGCTTACAACAGGCATGTAGGAGTGTGTAAGATTTCGTAGTCCTCACGTGGTCAGGCCTTACTGAATGTACACTATATGGTGGGCTGTCTCGTGTATGTGTGTGAGTGCTAGCATTGTGCTCCTAAGATGCTACATTAGCCTTTATGCTCACCCCCCCCCCCTTTGCAGGTGTCCGCTGTGGAGTCCCTGGAGGGCCACCTGTTGCAGGTGGAGGGCCTGGGAGACCTGCGGCTGGAGCTCCACAGCAAGAAGCTCAACATCCACCTGGTGCTGATTGACGAGCTGCATCGACACCTCTACATCAAGTCCACAGGTCGCCTGGGACACAAGAACAAGGACAAGAATGCTGCTCGGCCTTCTGGGTAAGGCACACCTTTGTGGTTGAGACTTTCATATAACCACACATTTTAAAAAACAATTGTAAACTAACCGATTTGAGCGCTCATCCCAGAGTTGGCCTACCTGTAAGCATCCTTGAGCAAGATGCATAACCCCTATCTGCTCCATGTAATAGCAGCATGTAATTGTAAGTCACTTTGGAT
>JAOEHI010000016.1:1542063-1560086 GCA_025447815.1 Percopsis transmontana
TAAGCATCCTTGAGCAAGATGCATAACCCCTATCTGCTCCATGTAATAGCAGCATGTAATTGTAAGTCACTTTGGATAAAAGCTTCTGCTAAATAACCTAATTGTAATTAGGAATTGGAAATGCTTTACCTTTTGGGATTTGGAAATGATTAATAGTTAGATGAAAGTTATTGTAATGACAAAGCTACTGTAGTGTTGTTAACTTTTGGTGGGAGTGTGTTTTGATTAGGGTGAGTTATAAAGACAACCAAAGTAATGTAGATTTTAAAGAAGTTTTCTCTTTAAAATGTGTGAAAAGTGTGGCCTTTGTAGCTGTGCCTTCATTATAACTTATTTAATTGCGGTAACAATTAAGTGTAAATAGCCAATTATTTATTGTAAGTTAAAATCAGCCAAATGCTGACTTCAAAAGTAAGACCTTGTATTATTATCTTTAGTCTTTATTTTGATCATGATCGTGCTGCGTTTTGCTGAACCTTTTTAAAAAAATAAAATAAAAAATAAAATAAATAAATAAATAAAATAAAAAGCACAGCGAAGAGCAGCAGCGATTCACCACTAGCCATAAGTAAGTGTGCTAGCCTAATGCGTTTCTCTGAATCACAGATTTCTTCAGTCTAATGCAGTTAGAGCGATGGCATTAGCAGCAGCACTGTGCCACTGACCCTTCCTCGGTTCACTGTCGTGGTCTCCTCTCTGGCGGGCAGGGGAACTGTACACAGTAGTCCATGTCAGTTACCACTGGCAACACCGAAATGGTGTGAGTACATGTTGTGACATGTTTTACACATTTGCAACATACGACTTAAAAACGGTGAAAAGCTTCCGCTATTGACTTAAATATCAGGCTGCGTATGTGTTTAATTCGTAGGTGTATGTGTTAGCACATAGGTTTGTGTGTGTGTATGTGTGTTGTGGTGCGGTAAATGAGGCGAGGTACAGTGATTTATTGCCAGGGGTCAGGAAGTGACAGGTCTCGGCCTCTCTGTATTGGGTTGACTCCAACAACAAGCCAGCCTCCATACACCCCACTCACTTAGTAGGCAAACTGTGTTTTTACCGCCCAGCCAGGGCCTGGATCGCCTCTACCTCATGCTTAACACTTGATAAATGGCTCATTTGAAAGCAAAACCATTTCCACCTGGAGAGGCAAGAGGCCTATTGTCGCAGAGGTGGATTGGTTCTGTTACAGAACAGGAGGTTATCGGGAACATTTACTCCCGGCTGGGAGTAAATGGGACATTGTGTTGTTGAATACAAAATTTAGGTTCACGAGAAGGTCTTGCTCCAGGCTTTTCCATGGCCAGATGTCACACTGATGTTATAGGCCTACTATATTAGTAGTGTCTTTTACTTCTTTGTAAAAGAAGATTAAGTATGTTAAAGGCTATTAATAAAACTAGAAAGGATATGAAAAATAATTAACTAACTCTCTCTCTCTCTAGCTCTACGGCCAAAGACGCGTCCCCTATGCCGTTACTGGACGTCAGCAGTCTGTCCACACCGCGCAAGCTCATGGACTCGTCCCAGTTCAGCACCCCCGGATCCGGCAGTGGTACGGTCCCGCGAATACCCTATAAGACAGCAGCAGAACAAGGAAAGATGGTGAAAAATGGATGATTATAAAGAGAGCGAATATGAAAATAGATAAAAGGAAAAGTTCTGTAGGGGGGTGGGGGAAGCATAGCTATAGTTTCCACCACGTTAAAAGTGTTATATACACACACACACACACACACACACGGAGTGCCTTTGTTTTCTTTATATAGGTGCGCGTAACTCGGTTTGCTGTTTTAGTGTCACTGTGCTGATGTGCACAGTGATAATGAAGTCATTAGTGTCACCCTGGCTTCTGCCATTACTGCCATTTGCATATCATTATGTGTGTGCGCACGCACGCACACACACACACACACACACATGCTCTTTGTACAAACACACACATACAACCACTGTTGATGCATGTCACATGTTCCATATGACATACCACACGGCACCATTAAACTGTGACCGTACCACCATTGGGCCCTCTGTATGTCCCATTAGTCCCCTGGCATCTCTGTCATCTCAGCAGGGGAAGTGCAGTCGTTATGCGAACACTGTTAGCAGTGCTTAAGGGTGGGTGGGGGCCTGATAATTCACATGTTCTGGATGTGTTTGCTGCCGGGGTGCGGAAGAGGCGAGCACCACGTCCCTTTTAAGGCACTGTGGGGAACACAAACGAGGTGATTGTGAGACGTTATTTGTGTAGCTGTTTTCTTATGGATTTGACATCTCTATAGCAACCATGCCGCTACCCAGGCTTTTGAGTTTTATTGCATTTACTCCACATACAGCTGTCCAGCGACTCATTAGCAGTTTGTGGGTGGGTGTTTATTATAGTACTAGAATACATTTGTGACTGGCTGCACTAATCAACAGAGTTGAAAGAAAGAGTTGTAATGTGGCTCATTTTTGGTCGTGGGCAAAAATGTGGTGTTTTTGTTTTTTTGTATCCATCCGACCTTTTAAATGTCTTGTTAAATGTTTTTTTCACTCTGGTTCAGTTGCAATAAACCAGGCGCGCCCTTAATGCGCCCACCCCCCCTGTACCTTTCGCAAACAAATGCATCCACATGTTCACACTAATACAGGTTAAGCATTTGCTTAATTTCCCCCAAAGTCTAAATGTCAGTCCTGAACCGCAGCTTTCCCAACATTGTGCCAAAAAAAGAAAAAGAAAAACACACTGGCAATTAGCTACTGCCTAGCCCTAAGTGCCTATACACCGATATGCTAGCAATGGAGGTCACGGCGCCGCAGCCTACCTCACTGGCATAGCTTGCCATTTTGTCTAACGGCCTTGGAGCAGCTCATTTGTAGGTGGTAATTGTGGTAATTATAACACAAACTGTAGTCGGAATGGGGGGGAAATACACCCAGAGTCCATTAACTTGCCATAAACATTAACTCTCTTTACTGATGGGGAATTGGGAGGCCCCATCTGATGGAAATTAGATCACGCCACTCTCAATTTAGCCTCTAATGTTGCTAGGTCTGATGAAGGTAGCAGGAGAGGGGAGCTGCAGGTGTGTGTGTGTGTGCGCGTGTGTGTGAAACAAAATTAAATATGTCATTACAGCCATGATATATTTGAGGGTTGCTGTGATAAAATGTTTTGGCCATAGTTTCTCATCGGTTACTTGTCTGTTTGGTAAATAGAAATATAATCTAGGCCAGGGCAGTATCATTATGTGTGTAGTGACACTTGTACAGTACATCTAATTTAATCATAGTATAAATACATACATGGTATTTATAGTATACAAGCATATAGTCGTCTGTAATGATTAATGTGTGTGTGTGTGTCTGTGTGTGTGTGTGCCCCTCTCTCTCCTCAGTGCGGGATCTCCAACAGGAGGCCAGGGAGCTGAACCAGGCAGACATTCTGGAAGTCGATCCTGAGGAGAACAGCGCAGAGTTCATGGGCATCCTCATCAAGGTACCTCCATTTAACGCCGCATCCGTACGCAGCTATTCAAAAGATCAAATCAACTGCAATTTATGTGTTGGTCTGTGCCACTCACACACACACACACACACACACACACACACACACACACACACACACACACACACAGGCTCTAGCCAAGCTGAAGAAGATCCCGGAGGCCATCAAGGCCATCATGGAACGGCTGGAGCCGGAGCTCAAACAGATAGTGAAGAGGTCCACCACGCAGATAGCCGACCATGCCTACCAGAGAGGAGAGAACCTGCCACAGAGTCCCAGTCAGCCCAGGTAAGGGGGCAGGGAGGCAAATGAACATTGGGGCTTATACCAGTGGTACTGTATATACTGTACCTAGTGGCAGGTAAACTTTCATCCTGTCTTGTCTGTATACAGGGGAAACATTTTAACGTTTTGCAAACTATAAAACCATACAGACATTTAGAATTTTTTTTGCTTATTAGACCTGTTCTCAGGTGCGTGCTTATCTTTTCTTAGCCGTTTTCTGAAGGGGAGTGTCAGTTGTCCTGGCCTACTGGTTACAACAAAACGGACAGATGAGTCAGGGAGCAGTCAATAAGGCCCTTTTTAAAAAAAAAAAACATAATTGTAGAAAAACATGCATTCAGCGGACGCAGCTCTTAGCGGTTATTTGTGTGGCGGACAAAGTAACTTTACTAGCACTTGGTGCAGTCACTTGTAGAACAGAAGAAAGTTAGGGCGCATTCACACTAGAGCTTTTGGTGCCGTTAGTTATGATGATGTGATTGCTGCTTTCCGAACTCAGGAAGTAAACGCTACCAGTATTGATGATGACGTTTATTTGTTTGTTTTGATGGTCGCTCGCATCACTCTCATGCATGTATGTGTAACGGAGGCTAGCGGTACAGCAAGGTGCTGCGCTGTGCCGGGTAAACCTCACTCCCCGAGACGTGCTAGCGACAGACGCTAGGGCCCATTCGGTTTTAGCTTCCCTTACTAACACGCCCGCCTCCCACGTCGGGGATCCGGGTTCGATTCTGGTGCGGGACTCGACTGGTTACATATGACATAGTCAGAATGCTAAACACGGGTATGTTGTTGCTGACACTGACACATGAATAAAAATGCAGATATAGTGAGGTAGTCCATTTTCGGTTTTATGATTTTTCCCTCCTTTTTGCATCGTCGCCTAGCGACATTGGCTGTACGTTCCTTGTGTTGATGACATAAACGCACCAGGGTACGCATCCAAAATCTTTTATGTGAACGAAGATCAGTGGGGGAGGGGGGAGTAATCACACTCAAGTTCGGAACAGCAAAATGGACCAAGTGCGAACACGCCCTTAGAGTTCCTATAAATGGATGGAAAAAGGGGCTGGAGTGGATTAGTTCCTCCTGCCTTTGAAGAGGGAACTTGGGCTGGAACAGCATGGTGAGAACCAACGAGCTCTTTGATCTGTGACACAATAGGAAAAGGAGGGTGGTATTCAAAAGGCTTCATTAGACAATCCATTTCAATCATAGCTTCCAGCCACCTTTGTTACTCCTCGATAAAGCAAGCACTTGTAATCCCCCCACAGCTCTCCGTCTGTCCCCAAGTCCTTTTACCAGAGCGGCCTGACCACTTATATGTCTGGCTCTTATATCATTATCCCCGCTAGGATCAATTCCAGCAATTTCCCCTCTTGTATTCAAAACTCCCTCACTTATGGCAGAGACACGAATCTCGCTCCATCCTCTCCCATTGGCCAGCATTTAAGAGCAAAAACACAAATATGATGAGTCTACAGCGATATAATGGCAGTACTTAGGAAAAACACTCGCCTCAGAGCTGATATGAGTCATGATAGCTATTGTCTCAAGTGGGTGGTACTGTGATGGAAACTAACTTTGGTTGCCTTGTCTTTCCTACCTTTTATAGTTAGGTTTTCTCTGATATTTCCCGCTGACCAGATACAAGTTTATATCTAAGAAGCATAAAAATAAATATCACAAATATTAAACTGAACAATTTGGATCAGTAGATCAATGAACCTTTTATTCTATTGATTCTAGAGCTAGAATTTCCAAGGCTACGTCTTCTAGGTACTTCTAGACCATTTCACTGTTACACCCCTGGTCCCTTCCATTCCAATCTTCTGTAGCCAGTGTATATCTGAGGGTTTAAGAGAGATGGAAGGAGACTACATGTATTGAATGCAGTCCCCGGACATCTATAGTCAGACAGTCAACCAGGTATGAAACCCAGTAGAGTCTGTGATGGCTGGCAGACACACCCGCCCCAGACCATGAAAAAAGATACTCTGCTGCTTTAAACCTAGACGGAGTGGTGCTCAAACGCGCACACTATTTTTTTCACCTGCTGCGGACTACTAGGCTACATTTTAAAGTAGTCACGTCTGCTGCAATAGACACAAAGAACGCACGCTTACACACACACACACGCACACATCCAGAGTGCAGACTTGGATAGCACAGGTCTCAGTCCATTGATCCTGAACCATTTAAGAGGAATGTCTTGTTTTCTGTCAGGCATGTTCACTGGGGCTCCGGCAGCCTCTCCTCTTCTCTCCCGTAGCCTGGTGAATCTCTTCTGACCTCGACTAGGCCGCGGTGTAGCCCAATGCCAGCTCGGCTCCTTACACATCGTGATCGTGTGTGTGTGTGTGTGTGTGTGTGGCTGTTTGCCCTGCATACGTTGCCTTCAATTTATATTCGAGCCTTGTTGCTATGGAAACTCCCTCCAATGTACCACTTGTGGGTACTTGTAGGAACCGAGGGAGGGTGCGCACCCTATCTATGGCACTGTAGGCCTGAAGACGGCTCAGGGCTGACAGCATATTGCGCCGTCTGCGGCTGAAGTTGATCTTCTTGTTTTGTCAAGGCCATTCTGGGAGATCAGTGTCATTGGATGCACTTCTCAGAGTGGTTCCATTTTAAATGACATGAAATCTGACTGGTTCGCATCTTAAATAGATGTTTTAAAAAAAAAAAATGAAATGTTAATTATATCTTTATAAGAACATGAATCAATTGAATTTAAGGAATAAAATATTTCAAAGTTAAATGATTCGACAACTAAAAAATGCCATTCTCATTTTACAAAGCATGACATATTAAAATACAATACATATAAAGTACCTGTTGAGTTAAAAGGTTTAGCGCTAATTAAGCGCTACTATTATACTGCAATAGATTATGTATATTTTTGTTCACTATGACCAAGCATATCTGATGAATACACTTAAAACGTAATGTATTACAAACCCATGTTACTTAAGATTTTAATACAGCATCGTTTCAATTACCACCTGAGTTGTGCTAATGCTGGTAAGCTCATACCAGCACAAATCTTTATTGACTGTTGCAACAAAGATGGCTTGGGTTTACAACTTTAAAATGTTCCTTCTCTCTCATGCACACATGCACACATACACACATTTAGTCGGTCCCTTGCTGGTTGACCACTGTCCATCTCCCCCCCCCCCCCCGCCAACCCCACACACACTCACATCCCTCCCCACTGCTCATCAACCAGGTGTCTGGAGGCTTCGATCCTGAGGGGAAATGAAGAGTGAGGCCTGAGAGAACAGAGGAGATGGATTAGGATGGCCTCCACTGGGAGATAATGAGTAGCAAGCACAGACTTCTTCTCACCTGGCGGGGGGGGGGGGCTTCTTAGCAAAGATCGAACGGGAGAGAGGAAAGAGGTGACAAGGTCAGAGACATTAAGTATGTGGATATGTGTGTGTGCGCGCGTGCAGGCCCAGCCATAGCGTTTGCTCATGAGTGTCATTGTCCTTGTGTGAAGGCGGAGAGAGGGAGGGAGGAGTGAAAAACAAGACATTTCACCCACTGCAACTCTCCGAGGCTCAGGCTTTGTCATTTCACAGTTCCTCTCGCCTCCCCATGAAACACCTCCTATCCACAGAGTTATAGCTCACGCGTGATTTGTGCCCCTCTCCATTCATAACATTTACTCTCTGCGACTGCCAGCGGAGTGACAGACAGCAAACCAAATGCCCCCTGCTGAAACATTCATCTCCGCCTTTTACTTTATGTATCTCGCCAAGAAAACCTTGGCCCCCCTCCCGAAACTTTAAGCACGCCTCCCTTCCTCGCAACCTTTTTTTCAATGGGCGGTGATTTGTTATTAACTTGACGTTGATGCTTCTCTATAGACAGCAGACACTATGGGCAATGGCATTTTTAAAGGCACTCGTAACCTTTTTTATTATTAGAGAGCTTAGCTTTGGACTGTTTCCAGAGAAATTTCTGCTAGTCATCACTGGTCAATAGAGGCAGGGGGGTGGAAGGGAGACTAGTGGTTAAAGTAGGGGATTATTAGTCGGAAGGTAGCTGGTTGGAATCCTGAGATGATGTAATTAGCTGATCTTGGCTTTGTGGTGTTTTTTTTTTCTCACTGTACGCCTAGATTTTTGACTAAAACACCCAATTATTCATGAAGGAATATTAAAGCGTTAGTTTTGCATGAAGACCATGGAGACTTGTTACAATAACAGCGTAATCTACAATGACACATATCGCTCATGTATCTCTCCAAGTGCCTGGCTTCACCTGTCCAACGAGATAAGATGTGTATAGCGCTGATTGCTTGTCCGTTAATCCAAATGTGCCCATATTGAGACACAATGTACTGTATTTCCTACCACAGTTTTGCTTCTCTACAGTTAGTAGTCCTTTCAGTCCGCCCACTGAAAACAACCCCAGAAGCGCCTCGTTCACCCCGAAAACAAACCCGCTCCAGATGTTTTTGCAAGTCCTGGTGGACCTATACATACTCACATATGCCCTTAATTGTTTTGAGAAACAGCTGGTTGTGAGGTTTGAGGGCGTTGGGGAGCTCAACCTGCCAATAATATATAACATTTATATAAACTGTTTAGTTCGAATCTTGCTGTAGATAAGGGGTTTTCCCACAATTATATTTTTGAAGTTTGTTTTGCTATTATTGCTGCTTACTTAGTTGCAGGTGGAGGAGAGAACCGTGTGATGGTATGATCTGAGTGTTGGTGTTTTAGAGAGGAACTAATTGTGATTCCTAAAGGAAGATCATATGATACGGTTTTTACAGTCAAAATGCCAGTTGAGACTACAAATGAAGAAATGCTGGGCAAACAATGGAACTATATTTAATTAAAAGTACTCTTATCTGTCCGATAAAATGAAGTGTATACCCGCCATGCCTGGAACATCCAGACATCTAATATAACCAATGTACCCTCTTTTCTTTGAAAGCTTTGTCCTTGGTGGTTTAAACCGCTGCTCTGAAGTGCTAGACTGAAAAAGCCCTGTGAACCCATTATAATAGTGAATATGAGTGGTCAGTCCTAAAGCTAGCACTCAAACAGGCAGAAGGTCAGTCTGGTTACGGCTATGCTTTCTCTTTGAACCAGTTCCATTTACAACTAATGATAAAAGTTCAAGTAAATGGTATATTTAAAATAGCCAAGCCAAGTGCTGGGTTGCAAGGTAACAGCCAAGAGTGTTGAGTATTTTGCTGTATAGGGCAAAGTGAATAAAAATAACAAACTCTACCTTTCACTTATGAATCCTAGTAATGTGACCCTGCTAGAGGAGTTGGACATTTTTTTTTTTTCAACATTAACCGCAAATGTATTTGGCAGAACTGGAACATTTCCAGTTGAACCTGCCCTGCATGGTAGTGTGAACTCACCTCCTAAGCAGAAAACGGCAAAGGAAAGTCCATTTATGTCAGACTTCTGACCCGAGTTTTCTGAAATAAACAAATCTGATGTTGATATGGCTGTGCACATCATGAACAATTCAGTTTTTTTCACCTGTTCCTATCATTTTAAAACTTTATAGGTTCAATAGAACTGTTGGACGGGTGGCCTGTTGCTAGTTAGACATCTTTGTTAGACTAAATATTGCAGCATTTTGGATTTTTAACCTTTCCCCCCCGTTGGTGACTGTGGGCTGTTATGGACATAATTCTACTCTTCTTTTTATCAATTTCTGCTGACTGGAAATTTGTTGTTTCTTTCCCTTCCCTCTCTCTCACCCTCTTTTATCCACACTCTACTCCCCAATGTCATTCCCCTTTCTCTCCTTTCTTCTTCCTATCTCACTATACCCTTGTCTTTTCTCTCTGCTACTCTCTGTGGCTCCCTCTGCAGGCTGCTGCTGGAACTGCTGGAGCTGTTGTTTGACAAGTTCAAGGCGGTGGCCCAGGCTCACAGCGTGGTTCTGACCCACCTGCAGCAGATCGTGGTCCAGTCTCCCGGCGGGGCCCACGAGGAGGGCATCAAGCTATACGAACAGGCCGACGTCTCAGCCAAGATCCAGGCAGTTTTACAGGTCAGCAGCTGAGCAATGATATCAATAGATTATAAACCCTTTATTGATCCCTCTATAGTAAATTGAGGAAGCTAGATACCCAGACCGAGGAAGTATGCAGTACATAAATGTATTATCTTGTGAATAACGCTAGTTAATTGAAGCTCAGACTGAAGTACAGTTTTCTATTCTCCTCAGCCCATTTGCTTTATCATTACAAAGCACTGGAGCGAATGACAACACTACACCTCACTGTAAAAGCTCACCGCGAGCTGTGTTTGTGTTTATATCTAATTAATAATATATATCACGGTTATTTCTTTTTTTTTTTTAAACTGTGTGAGATGTATTTTTGCTTGATTAATTTTCCACACACTTGTTTACTCAGAAAATGTTCATTAATCAACCTCTCGTACAGTAAATTAATCAGAAGGGAAACCAGCGGCTGACATGATGGATGACTTTCGATCTGTCAGCAAGAAACGCTTAAGACGCGAGAGGCTTGATTGCTCTGTTTAATTTTAGCTCTTTTAATTGGCGCGTGTTTACGCCCGTCGTTTACGCCTTGCCCACCCCGTTTGATTGGTTGAGGAGGCGAGCAGCTGTTGAGCTGACCTATGGAGTGTCCCGGTGGGAACCGCCCGCGCTAGAATCGACACCAGCGACAATACTCAAACGTGGGTGTGTGTGTGTGTGTGTGTGCTGTAAATGGCCCAGGGGAACATTACTGGACCTGATGCTCGTGTGTTTCCCTCAAACTTGTTTTAATGAGTTCAGCCTCCGTCGTCGTCCTGAATCATTGCCCATGTTCCTCGTTGATGGCTTACAGCCAGGCTCCTTTAAGCTTTAAGCACCTAGTTGTTGTTTCAGCGGGGGAGAGAGGGAGAGTAGGTCCTTTTTTGTGTTTCTCGGTTGTGTCATTTTCAAAAGAACATAAATGAGCGATCCATACACTTAAATGTATCCACCCTGGTTATTGGTTAAGTCTGCTGGTGGCAATGGCTCATTAATCTTTAAAAAAATGATTTAAAAATACAATTTAACAAAACGACACTGAAATAATTGCTACTCACCTGTTGGTGCAGGAGTAGAAAATCACTCACCACCAGACATTTACCTACCAGCATTCGGTGCGTTGCCATAATTAATTTCCCCAGATAATTATCTCCCTGGTCTACATATCAGTGCCTTAGTCAGACACAATAATATTACAGTCATTATACTTAATATACTGTAGCTTTATGTAGTATTTCTAGGGAGAGAAAAACTTAAGGACTACTTTGTGTTGCTACTTTTTGTTTTAAAAGCGTATTTTTTCCAGAATAGATTAGGGAAATATAAAAGCATTTCCTGTGTATATATACACTGTGTGTGTGTTGAGATGCTGTACAACAGTCACAGTGCCATTCAGCCACTCACCACACAGCTCCAGCTTTCATGCATTTCCACACCATATCCCATAACCATTTCAACCGATTTTTTTTCAACCTGTTTTTCAATCTGTTCTGTAATCAACGATTACAGAACACCCTAGTTTAAGGTTTAAAGTAATAATTTGTAATTTGTTTAATGACACACAATATAGCCGTGTTGCATGTCGCAATCCTACAAAAGCCCAACTTCCAAATCGCTGTAGTTTTGGCAAATGCTTTGACTCAACATCCTAATAGAGAACAAATTAAAGTTTACATTATTGTAGATGTCCTTATTTGATGTTTTCCTTGTAAGGTGAAATGCCGCCATGCAGGAATAACAGAATCTAAAACGATGAATCCAATAATCAAATAAACGATCCAGCTCCAGTCTTTGCAGACTTTGCTGATAGGAGAGTTCCAGGGGACCCTGATTAGCAGGGACCTGTGTGAATGTCTGTCTCTCTGTGTTTGTCGGCCCTGTTTTGCATTTAATACTTACTTGACTGTGCGTATGCGTATGTGGATATGCAGGCGTATGTTCGTGCGTGGGCATGTGCTGTAATAGCTCAGCTGTACCAGCACCGCGGAAGAGCACGTTAAGCTGTTCCCCAGCATGTGACCACTGCCAACACCCAGTTGCCAGGGGCTCCTCGCTCCCCCATCTCCGCGATGTGCGATAATGTAATCTCTTGATTAGAATACTCATTATGTGAAATGAGGTTTTCTTATTCACTCAGTCGTGTTATTATTTCCTGGCTGATTGTATCTTCATGAAAGCCTCTCGTCCGTCGCTCTCTCCCTTGTTCCATTCCCTGTCTCTCTGTCTCTCTGTCTGTGTGTGTGTGTGTGTGTGTGTGTTTCCATTTCCCATTCTCCATACCTTTCTCTCAGCATCTTGCCTGCTGTATCTTTTATTACTGTCTCTCATTCTCTCTGTACCTTGTGCATAGCCCTCTCACTCCTTGTAATTTCCTTCTTAATCTCATTATCCTTCTATTCCCGAAATTCAGCATTCCCTTTTCACCCATTTCCTCCACTCTACTTAGTCTTGGCTAGTTGCAGATTAACAATGAGAAAGCAGATTTAGCAGATAGCACATTTGGCTACGTTTATAGTGCTTCATTATGCACATGTTGCCATCTTCCTTCAGTGAAACTTCTTATTTTGTTTGATAAACAGGCAAGTTGTTGGCAACCTATACATTTGTTGTTTGGGTCTATGAGTTCTGTTGGGGGAAGAGTAGAGAGGAGCGCCAGCCATTCAGCACTTTATTGTGGGAGAGGCTTGCTCTTTTTGAATTTCAAAACAAAAAAAAACAGTTTTCAACCGCTATATACACTACCTTTCAGAAGTTTGGGGTCACTTAGAAATGTCCTTGTTTTTGAAAGAAAAGCAACATTTCTGTCCATTAAAATAACTGATCAGAAATACAGTGTAGAATTTTTTACATGGGCATACAGTCCCATATTCAGGAACCACCACTCCAATGGCACGTTGTGTTAGCTAATTCAAGTGTGTATATATAGTATAAAGTATATGCATACACACACTGTACTGTACTTCTCTAGCAAATGTTTCCCCTCGTTTTGATGAGTAGGCAAACAAGACCTAACCACATGACATGAGAGCAAGATAAGATACGAGATAAGATCAGCCTTTATTTGTCTCACAGGTGAGAAATTTCAACATTACAGCAGCATGTGGATAGCATAGAATAAAGTACAGTTATAAGTGACATTAAACATACTACAAACAATATAAAAAATCTAAAATAAATTATACAATACTAAAATTTTAACTACATTTTTACACCTATAAAACAAATTACCAAAAATGAACCAATGCAAGTGACTATATGCATGTTGGCGTGCTTATCCTGGAGACTTTAAAACAGATAAAAAACAAATTCCAATATTAAACAATGCAAAGTAATATTGTGCATAGATTTTCCCTCAGTCTCGAGTTGTGGTTACTGCTTACTGCTTAACAGTGCTGATTATAAAGTCTCACGGCTGCAGGAAGAAAAGATCTTCTGAATCTCTCCTTCACACAGCGTGGATGTATCAGCCTGCCACTGAAGGAGCTGCTCAGTGATGTTAGTGACTCATGAAGGGGGTGGGACCAGGTCTCCAACATGGATGAGAGCTTAGCTCTCTTCCTCCTCTCTCCCACCACCTCTACTGGCTCAAGTGAGCATCCCAGGACGGAGCTATCCACTTGCTGCTGTAATGTTGAAACTTGTCTGTAGCTGTTTCTTATGAGCTGACAGGAAGTACCACTCATAAGGTGTTTGGTAGGAGTCATTATATGCCAATCTGTGAGTCAAAGGCCAGCGGCTACAAAACGGGCAGTACTTGGAGATTATAGACGTATTGATTCCAACCCTGAGAGCGTGGGTGACGTCAGCGTCACGGTTGTTGGATGAAAGCCTCTAACATTTCTTTGTGTGCGTGTTTTCTCACTTGTGTGAATAAAGCTGCTGGTTATATACACCTGTACAGGATTTACATTCTAAGCATGCGCCAGTTCTTGCCATGGCACAGCTCGCTGCCTGGATCTTCGGCTATCCTCTTTTCCACATCCTCCATCCAATACTGCCCTGTGCTTCAAAGCAATTTATTCCTTTTCAAAGGAATCAATCGCACTGACTGCTATCTCCACGTTTGTGACGTTTTAACGTGCCTTTCTTTCTTCTTTGGAGCCCATGATACAGCAGTGTCACACTTCACAGGCAAGAACAAAAGTAAATCTGCCGGCGTGACAACTTGATCATGACGTCCTCGACTTAGAACAGATGTTTCACCAACATAAATCGCACTGACAGATATCCAGGTTCTTCTAAGACTTAATGAGAAGGTAGCCACTAGTGCGCCCGATGCATCAGGTAATTGGGGACCATAGTTCACACAAGATCACGGTTCGTACGCGTTTTTTTTTATTTATTATTATTTTTTTTTAACCCTGCCCCCATCCTTCATTAGGACCACACAGTGGTACTGTGTTAATTGATGTGTATTTGGCACATCCCCATGCTATTAACTCCCAGAACCCTCTGACCTCGCCGGGTGTTCGTTTTTGAGGCGTGAGAGGCAGTTAATCAGCTCACCGTGTGCGCATTCCGCGCCGCTTCATCGCTTTGGCGCCTGCTCGCCACTTCCGTTGTCCAGCGCTAGTGTGCGACCAACACTCAAACTTCTAATGAGAACTCGGGAATGGAAGGGTTCAGTGCATAAACGCAAAGCGACGCTGACTGCCTGCTATTTCCAATAACGGCTTTTGTGATCTCACAAATACTATAAACAGAGTTTCAAGTCCGCTTGAATCCCAGTTAATGTCAGAAGGCCAGTCATATAACTAGAAACATCTGCATATTAACACCATACACAAAATGCTGGAAGTATAAGTATGTATAAGCATGTATAAGTATATTCTTAATGGGTCCAAAACAAAAGTTATTTTGAAATGAAAGCTAAGAAGAGGTTTAGCTTGAGGTGCTGGTTTAAACTAGAAGATTGTAGTTTTTGTGTTGTTTTTTTCTTTCCCGCCTGTTCGCCTCTGTTTTCTTCCAGATAGGCTCAGCGATACGCTCCATTATCTAACTCTGGGCTTAATAAATAAATCATCTCAACGCCAGTGATTAACCAAGACGAAGGAGAGGTGTTATGCGCAAGCCAGAGATATTGAATATACAAAAGGGGCTTAAATATGCAGGCTGCTCTCTCGGTTTGTCAGTCGAGTGAAAACGAGGCGAATTGAACTGCCAGGAAGGAGCCAGAAGACAATGATCGCTTTTAATTGGATATGAAGTACCGACATCGCTACGTTGGTGTAGCCCAACGTTTTAATCAACGTGTCACATTTATTCAGCTCTCCAAGGCACTGTCATATTTACATGCAGCGGTGAAATCTAGCGTATCGACTGTGTCAAGAAAGTCTCTGCCGTCTGAACCCCCCCCCCCCCCAAAATCACCACCAGCCCCAGCCCCACACTGAGCTGTTTTAGGGAGAGGAGAGAATACAGGCTGGACAGTCAAGCATCACCTCAGAAACCGCATCGAATGCGCGATGTTGTGCGCGACCGATGGATTTACATGTTGATTCATCCCTCCCCCAGTGTTCCAGTGCGCCACAGCTCTGGGAATGTCGTTTCCGCATTATTGGATAGCACATTTCTTTAGTTTAGTCTGTTCAATATTCATGGTTTTGTATGATTTTTCTTTTCTTCCCAGAGCCAGGCCACGGTTTCAGTTGCACTGCTCAATTTTGTATCTGATTCCATGGTTTCTTATAATTGCACACATGCCATGTCAGATAACTAAACATATATGTGATTTCTATTATATTGCCTATTCGATGTTTTTGGTGGAAATGTAATCATACTTAATCAAACAAAATGCTGTCGGGCTTCAAAAAATCTATATCTGCTGAATTCAGCAGATATAGATTATTTAATTTGTTTTCAAGCTAAGATACCAATAAAGTTGTTTTCCATACCTTACAGTAAGATGGATTGATATGAAGTTTGACAGTAACATGTTGCGGGCTTACAATTGCTTGGGTTTTGGTGAACTGGCAGTATCTTCTTTTTCCCCCAATGTCAACAAGAAAACCTTCAAGGGAATGACAAGGCGTAGCACACTCCAGGTAGGAACCCCTACTGGTTAGCAGGAGTGCAGCGCTATGGGGATGGTCACGGCTGAAGCTCTCTCTGAACTTGGCGAGGTTATTGAAGTTCCTGGAACACTATCAATACTGGGTATAATGCAGATCCCTTTCTTGATGGCCAAGGACGTTTTGGCTTCAACTTCAGCCTAACAGTCAATAACTTTTGTGACAACACACTAGCCAGGGGATTTAGTGCAAAACAAAAGAGACGATTTCAGTAATGTTCTGAGACGCAAATCGTGTTTTCTTTGGATTGCCGTCCCGGCTGCTTATGCGATGCTTTGATCAAAAGAGTATTTGCAGGATAGGACAAAAGCAAGTAAGTATTTACTCTTTTCATTTTGGATAATTGACCACTCAATTAGTGCTCACCTGCAAACTTTTCTACAGCGCTGCCGCCGCTAATTGCGCTGATTTGTCAGGTGTTAAGGCCCTAATGGAGAGAGCGGAAGATGGGGCTCCTGTTTATTAGAACGGACGGAAGAAAAGCGCTCGCTTGCTCTCCGGCACAAAGCCTTGCATAAGGAAATTATGTTGGGCGGAGATAGAAGGATTGCTGATAATGAATTACAAACAGACATTTCCGTGAAACCTTTTTCTTTCTGTAAATAGAAGATGCCTCAGAGCCCACTAAGCTGATTAAAATTTGGGACAAGACCCAAGCCACTTGGGTGCTGCACAGGATTATCTAGTTCGTGGAATCTTTGTCAGGGCAACTTTTGGAGGGAAAACTATATAAAAGTGATATGAACAGTAAAAGTTGATATGAACTCTACATTCTTATCTGGCGTGAAGAACAATTTTTTTTCAGGTCTCTACAACCTTTTATTTCAAGCCACTCCACAGATGTATCCATGAATAGTGAGCTGTGTTAAAACGGTCCTCCACCCTTTCTCCCTGTCAACTCCCTCTACCATCAATGTGTGAGCGGAGCCGATGTGAGGTGTTATCTATCCAAACCCCTGAACTAATGGAGCACTGGCCTGTCATCCTAGTTAAATTGCCACAATCTTTCTATCTTGTGAAATGGCTAAGAACAGAGATATAATGCAGAAGCCTTACCTTGTCTTCTGAATACGTTTTGGGGGCTAAATATGGGTCTTGTGCATGTGTATTGTCCAATTGTGGGCTTTCGACCTGCATCTAAACACAACGGCGGTACTACTTCTGCTAAAAGTAGTTCTTAATCAAACGATTTCACTGTAACTGGAGGCAGAACACAAATTGAGGTATAATGGGTGTAAACACTACATATGATAATACCCTGCCCTAAAACTGGAGGTTTTAGAATATGTGTGGAGTTGTGTTGTGACTTTAGATGTTGCATTCTGGCCTACCCATCTAGATGGTCTAATTCTCTCAACAAACTTGCACCTATACTCAGTTCCTCACAGTGTTCTTTTCCAGCCAAGCCGGGGGAGTGACGGGAGTTTGTTTCCATTCTGTACCAGTCATTCACCCTTACTGGGGTCACGGTACATGTCGACGATTGTGACATTCTCATTTGGCCACCACTGGGCCAATCTGTGGTCTCTACAGGAGGCCTATTTGCCAGAGATCAGTGGAGCCCTGGCCTCTCTGTCATGGCACCATCAAGTAGGATAGCCCTATGACTAAAGGATGTGTAACTGATTTGATTCAAAGGCTTCTTTGAATGGACAAGTCTAACAAGCCTTACAAGTGTGAAATGCTATAATAGGTTAGATACTGGAATATTTTATATATATATACATACTGTAAGTATTTTATTCCGTTGAAGCTAATATTCTTTCATGGACAGAAGAATAACACATACAATATTATGGTAGCCTTTTTTTTATATTCAGTCTTTGTGTTCACATCCGTGGCTCATGAATCGTCTTGCTATGCCTTAATCTGGTATTTGTCTGAAAAGAGGATTATGATTTGTTATAGGAGAATGGTTTTCGAGATGTGTTGTGAAATGATAGCGCTGGCATAGGCTGCTGGATGTGTTTGTTTGTGTCACGCGGCACTATCGGAGTGGCTGTGCTCCTCCGCGGCCCTGAGACTTTTGTTTTGGCAGCTGCGATAATGCCACCGTTTATCATCCCTAAGGTGGCAGGGACGGAGAGACTCCTGGCTGGAGTGTGTGTTTTTTTTTCTCTTTGTCTGTCTGTCTGTCTGTCTGTCTG
>JAOEHI010000016.1:1560186-1571314 GCA_025447815.1 Percopsis transmontana
GTGGCAGGGACGGAGAGACTCCTGGCTGGAGTGTGTGTTTTTTTTTCTCTTTGTCTGTCTGTCTGTCTGTCTGTCTGCGCTTCACTAATGATTACAATTAGGTCATTTGGCAGACGCTTTTATCCAAAGCGACTTACAATTACATGGCGCAGATAGGGGTTAGACATCTTGCTCAAGGATGCTTAAAGGTAGGCCAACTCTGGGGCTCGAACCCACAACCTTCCGGCTGAGAGTCCAACACCTAGACCACTAGACTATCCTAATAAGCTCCCCGGCCACACAAAGGTGAGGGGTAATAAGATCTAATGTGACCAGAAAGACTGCTGCCGCCAGAAGAAGACACTGGTGCTGAATTAAAGGTGATTTTAATAAGGTTTAATGTACTCGACATGAAGAGGATGTAGAGGAGGAACGTGGAATTGACAGCTGTATAGAAAAAACACACACACGCACTCACTCAACTAGGTGATTTCAATTAAATGTAATGCGGCTGACACGAGGGAGTGTGAAACTTGGTTACTGTTACTAAGCATCACAAAGAGATTACTTTGTCTCCTACTAGAAATGAAAGCAGGTTTCATTTTTTAATATACAATCATAAGATCTCCGACCCATGAGATTTTTATCCGCGTGTCTTCTGTATGATTTTGTTCACGCGGTAAATACATGCGCTTGATATTTTTAGTCAGCGTGTCATCGCTTTGAACAAAAAATAAAAGTAGGAGTTTGCCAGTTCTGTCGCACAGTGGCTTTGTAGCAGAGCATTTTGGGACCCAAGAACACCTGTTACCAAGGCAACCTAATGTTGGCGATGGATATAATTGTGCTACTATGGGGTGATAACAATAAGAACTTTATTTTTGTAAAGGAGTTATTGGCTATATAAAATTGTTGGGTGTTGTTAAAGAGGCAGGGACCCTACCTCTAAAGAATGGCCCCCGATGACAAAGCTGGCAGGGGAGCCCCTAAATAGAGGTGGTTAGTTTTAACTTCTGTGACACAGTAAAATCTGATGTCATTTTAATGAATATTTAGTTATACATCCTCCCTCAATGGCTCTGTATTTAACTTACTGGCAGCCCCAAACCCTCCCCTTTATTTTCCTCTTTCCCGTCATCCCAGGCTTTTCACACCTCTCCCTCTATCCCTTTGCTTTCACCCATTCTCATCTCCTCTTTTCCTCTGTGCTCGGAATCCAGTTAATTGCCTCCCAAGTTCACTACGTCTCTGGGCTAATGCAATTTAAGTGGGGTCGGAGCCCCTTCATCAGATCAGCGCTGGCATTTCATTAAGTCTGCCGGGGAAGTTAGCTTGCTAGCTAGTGGGGCTTTGCGACATCAGCTCATCATTAGTAATTAATGCACTGATAGGATTAGCCGCAGTGCTAGCCTAGCGGTACAGGCCCCCAGTGTCGCCAATTGGCACACACGGAGCCTCAGCCCTTACGGAGCAACCGAGCGTGTACATGTGTTTTTGTTGTTTGTTGTCAACTAACCTTAACTGCGGGGCCTGCATCATCTTGACACCATCATCCACCCCCTTGGGTGAGCGGGTGCATACACGCGTAACACGCTCGTGCGCGCTCTTGAAGGCTTTCCCGTTCACTGACAGGGGTCTTCTCTGCAGTGTTAATTGCATCATTACGGGTGGGATAGATTTCCATCTGCTTGGCCATTTCGCCTGTCCCACTTTGGGCCGACCCGCGCTGTGCGTCAGAATTGGAGCCACCCGGGCTAAATGGTCCTGCTAAATTATGAAGCTATTAGAAATGGAAGGCTATTTTGGAACATATGTATTCACGCAGACAGGGGTAGGACGAGGGGTGAGAGACCAAGGGAAGGTGGGAGAGAGAGAGAGAGAGAGAGAGAGAGATTAACTGACGACAGACTTTGATAAATGAGAGTAAAATAAATAGACGGAATGATAGAGTAGAGGAAGTTAACTTTCTCTGAATGTCCCCAGCTATTGTTAGAAGTCGATAATATTTTTATGAAGCAATGCATGACGTTGATTGATTTTCATCGTGGATCATGCAGACAGATCTGGGGAAATGGAGAATGGAAGCTTTTATGACGGTCATCAAATTCTAAAAATTTCAAGTTGTGTCAGTCGGCTGTTTCTGTCTCTCCAAGTTGGGAAAGTTCTCGAGTTTTGCTTTGTAAACTTTCTGCTGTCATAAGTAGTGATTCTCGGTGATTTGTTATTATCATTGTGATAATAATCTTTGTGTTTGCATCCCCATATTTAATAACCTCAATATGTGGTTTTAAAATACTATAATTCTCTTCCTGAAACATAAAGAACAGGGTGAATTTTAATTAAAATGACCCAGTGTCACTACTGCAGCAATATGGTTACACTTAGTTAATAAATTAGCCATATGGTCATACTGAGATTTGATTATTTTTTTGGACATATCAACATAAAAAGTTAATGGATACACACCTTTATACTGTATTATAGACCATATAAAATATTATCTACTTAAATGTAAAAAGCATAGGACACAGGCGGCCTAAAACACAGTTCTCCTGATGTTCTGCCTCTCCTGTTGGCTCCTGTCCCGGTTTGCTTTGCGGTTCCCAGGTTCTGCTGATGGACTACCTGGACGTGAAGAACAGCCGCAGCGCTGCCGAGCCCTCCGCCCAGCTCTCCTATGCCAGCACAGGTAGCGAGTTTGCTGCCTTCTTTGCCAAGAAAAGACCCCAGCGTGCCAAGCAGTCCCTCTTCAAGTAAGGCCCTCATCCTTCAAAATAAGAGTCCGGAAACACAGAACAGTGTACAGAAACATATGTGTGGTAACTCACTATGTTAGGCCTCTCAATCCAAATGTTTACTATAAGTCAGGGGTTCTCAAAGGGATTGCAAGATGCTATTAATAGCACCGTTAGCGATGTGTAACTGCTGTATCGCTCCTTTTGCCCACCACTCTGTTGTCCTGTGCGTTGCAGGTTCGAGTCGTCCTCGCACGCCATCAGCATGAGTGCCTACCTGAGAGAGCAGAGGCGGGAGCTGTACAGCAAGAGTGGAGAGCTACAAGGTGAGGGGAAGTAAATGTAGTCGCGCACACCTGCATTAGCCAAGATAATATCAAATGTGAATAAATACTGTACAACCAAATACATAATGGGGAAAAAGAGAACATATTTTTTAAGAACCACTAAAGTAATGGGTTTAGATTAAGACAGCGGAACTAAAAGATGACGGAATAGAGAGAGAGGGATAGAGACATCGCATGTCTCAGTCGAGACGAGAACAGGCCAATGAAAGACGAAATACAAAAAAGATTTAATGCAAGGTCAGTTGGACCCCCCCTGAAACATCACGGACTGCTCCATAGGTGTGAGGAGATACAGGGAGCCAGCAGGTTATGGAGCTCCCCTAAGGAGAGGACAAGCAGCTGGGGGGGGGGGGGAGGAGGAGGAGGAGGAGGAGGAGGAGGAGGAGTAGGTAGGAGGGGAGGGGGAGGGAGAGGGAGAGGGGTGACTTTGCAGAATCTGCCTGCAGGGAGAGGCCTTGAAAAGCTTCTCGGCAGATAGCCGCTGCATCCTCGTTACACTGTGTACTCTTGTGTTCAAAAACACACACACAGCGAGGGAGCTAGCTAGACAGCGGGACCCTAGAGAGTCTCTGCCGTTTTCTCTCCAGCACTACATACCCTCTCTCTGTCTCTCTCTCTGTCTGTCTCTCTCTGCCTCTCCCCGGTTGCTCTGCGCTGACCTTGAGGTTTCAATCAACAGTTCCTGACAGTACTGTTTGTCTGCTACTTTTCTCTTTTTATTATTTTCTCCCACATCCAGCTTCTTGTAATGCCGAAGAGACCCGTTGCTAAAGTCCGCATAAATGCTCCTCTGACAGTCTAATTACAATTGGATGTTAAGTTGCTTGACAGCATTTACAGTATAATTTGGTATCACACAGTGAATATACATGTTAATGTGTCAAAGCGAGGTATAGCTATTTTTATATGCAAATATGCTTTCTTGTTCCAGACAGCCATCCCACCTGCACACCAACACATGCAAAGAAAGAAATATTGATTAACTCTGGAAAAACCCAGATGGTCTTTAAAGTTACAGCTCTGTTTTTTTCTGTCTGTCGTCGCCTCGGAAAGACGGGGAAAATGTTTCTTTTTTTCCTTTTTTTTTTGACTGGTTGAATGCCTTGGAGCGTTCATAAGAAGATGAGATTTCTCTTGGCTTTCATTTCGTCTGTCACAATGCGTAGCAGCAGCAGCCTCTAGACCAAGCCAGGGCCTGAATGACGGCGAAAAGATTGAAGGAGTAAGAAATCATTTAGAAAGTGAAATAAGTCGACTGCGTTGGTGGGGGTGTGGGGGGGCGACGGGATAAAGTCGGATAGAGAGGGAGGGAGGGTTAAAAGTCATTGTTTTCATCAGGGTCCGGTGAAGAAGCCATTAAAGGATTTCTGAAGGAAGAAATTAGAAAAAATATGTATTGAGACGGCGCGGGGAAGGGACTCTTTCTCTCCCGTCAAATTAAACCTGCTGTAGAAGAGAGCGAGCATTAGTGAGAGGAGAGACCGCCGAAATGAAAGGTTGAGTTGATGAATTCCTCCGGCTACAGGATTACTCGACACTTAAAGTGTAGCCATGTGTGTCTTCTCCCTCCAGCAGGAGTTTCCTAAACTCACAAGTTATAAGCCGCACGCTTCTCAAAACGTCACAGCTGTGGTAATATGATTGTTAGTTCAGAATAAAGCTATACCCTCTTAGCAAATTAAATACAACAGTTTTATTTTCAGGGTATCCACGAATCCTTAAAGTCTTAAATAATTTTTTCTAAATTTAAGGCCTTATAATGTCTTAAATTGTCTTAAATCTAGTTTTTAAAGGTCTTTAAAAAAATATTTTATTTGCCTCCTACATTGTATTTTATGCATTCACGTCGCAATATTTTGCTTCGTTTTTTGTGCATCTGTGCTCCGCCGGTATAGCAGACAGGCCTAGCAACTGAAGCCAGTCGTAGTACCTTGTTGCCAGCCACAGCGACATCAGCCGATCTCCGGTCAACATTTGGATCGACTCCCACACTGAAAGCGAAACAAACACACACTAAAATATACCATCTCAAATGATGAATGTGAGAAAGCAACAAAAACCCTTGGTATGCGTCTAATTAGTCTATTTTACTATCTAAACCTGCTATAACTAGGGCAGTAGGCCTGCGTTGAGGCTCGGTCTTGCTACTTGGCATCGATGACGGGCGTCGGGCAAAAATATATTCAGAATATTTACAAAATTATCTATCTATAGAAACTAAACATGATGTCCTTTTTGGATAGGTTTTCTGTCTTATTTTAGTAAAATGTCCCTTAAGTTGAAATGGTGTATTATTTCAACACATCATTTTATCCACCTTGTTCCCTGGGGAGGAAGTAATCGTTATAGCATTTTTCATATAGGGGATAGTCTAGTGGTCTAGGTGTTAGACTTCCAGCCGGAAGGTCATGGGTTCGAGCCCCAGAGTCGGCTTACTTGTAAGCATCCTTGAGCAAGATGCATAACCCCTATCTGCTCCATGTAATAGAACAATGTAATTGTAAGTCGCTTTGGATGAAAGCGTCTGCTAAATGCTGTAAATGTAAATGTTCATTTAAACTCCATCAGTGAGGTTCATAATTGGTTTTAATAAGAATAACGTTTTTCAGTCAGCCTTTGTGACTGAAAGAGAGACCTAGTCTAAATCCTTATCAGGCTGAGGGGTCATGGGGTCATGGTGGTCGTGGCATCTTCAGGTCTGGTCAGAGAGGGTTCTCTCTCCCACACTGGGTTCATGCCCATCTAAGGGTTGAAACATGGTAGAGATGTCACACAAAATGTTATATACGGTTAACGTCCGTTTCCATGGAATGTCTAAAGGGGATCGGATTACAGTTTGCTGCACTGCAAAACTAAATTAGTGTTACATATTTGCTAAGAGGTGTAAAACTCCACCCCTGAGCAGGCCGGGTGTAATATGATGTAACTGAAATTGTACAAGTTGCTTGCTCAGAAGTCACTGCTGTCAAATTTGCTTCTCCAGTTAAACATACATCGGAGAGGTAACGTACTGTATACTCTCTCTGCTCCAGTAGTACTATTTATGACAGAGAATCCCTGCGTGTATAAGTTAAGTGTAATGACTTTGTAACCTAACCAAGATTCCTAACCTTAATCTTAAATGGATTTGAAATGAATCTGTAACATCTACAGCATGCGTCTCCTATGCATTGTGTGTAAGGGCCACCGTCTATCTCATTACATATATGCACAGGCGTACGTGAATTTGCGCACAGAGCTTATCAAAGGCTTAATTACGTCCCTTCACCACTGAAGCACGTCCTGTACGCTTCAATTAATCCAGCGTTTCATCTAAAGACTTCATTATAGCTCCATATGCAGCCACATCTGGCTAGATAGCACTGTGTCTGTTAGAGCAAGTGTATGCTTAATGAGCATAATGCTTAGTCTTATGTAGATAAATTACAGCTAGGGTGTATATACAGTTGTGTGTGTATACTAAAAGATGATGTCCATTACGAACTGGCCCATGTATAGTCCATGGCTGTGTGTGCTTACATCTTGGCGTGTGCGTGTGGGGGTCCTCTCTAAACCCCTACTTGAACATCTCTGAGCCACATTGAGGTTCACTCACATTTCCCATGAATAAATGATGAAAATAACACTTTCCCGGCTATGGATATGTTATCATTCACCCTGTATGCGTCCATACGCCTCCCAAGAACCAGCCCCGTTTTTATTGCCTGTATTGTCTGTGTAAGGGACTGGTATATCTCCGACCACTCCAGCGGTCTTTTGAGGTGGTGGCAATGTGAATACATCTCAGTAACTGCGAGGGTCCTGCGCCACACCGACTAATGCATTTATGGGCTTTTTCATTTTATTTTATTTATTTTTTCCCCTCATGTTGCCCTGGCCCCCACCGCATTGCCATATTACCTTGTGGCACTTTTTTGAAATCTCGGCCCCCACGTGCAATGAGTCGTACACAAAGGTTGTGTGCACACACACACACACACACACACACACAAACAAATGCGCAAACAAACAAACCTGCTTCCTGTGCTCTTCCCTTTGCAGAAACACACAAGGAAGCACTCACTCACACCCCCACCCCCACGGCGCCAACTCCCCCCGCTGACCTCCCTTCCCTCCCAACACGTAGTGATAATAAACCTTGTTCCAAATCTAGTTCACACTTTTCCTCCTTGTTCCTGTTCCTTTTGATATTCAAAACAAACTCCTTCACCGTGTCCAAGGTGCCCCCCTTTCCTTCCCCCTCGTCCAATCTAAATACAAATAGTTTTTATTTCCCCTGTCCCCCAACACTTAATACCCAATGTTCGGTCCGAATTAAATGAGGGGGGGAAAGTAGCATCTTGCTTCTGCATAATAGCATTGTGTTTTCCTGGAGAGTGGGTGTGTAACGGGGAGAAGAGGGCACACCATGGTGAGGGGACTGGCTGGATGCTTGAGGGATGATGGAGGGGGGAGGGGGGTTCTTGTCAAGTTTATTTGTACAGCACATTGGGGAGGGGGGTGGGAGAAGAGGTGCAAATGGAAACGTGTCTGGTGGGAGATGAAGGGGGGGGGGGGGTGAAGAAGAATCACTTGCCATAATTAGACGACTGCATAAAGCCGTATCTCCCCAGCTCTAATCTGAAGCACATGGCTCCATGTGATCCCAGTTTATTGATATACAATTACAATGCAGTGATTCAACAGACACTTTTATCTAAAGCGACTTAGTGAGTGCAGTTAGCGTAAGTATATGGAAGCACGTAGGGGTTAGACATCTTGCTCAAGGTTACAATTCGGCTGGGAGTTGACCACCCTAGAAACTAGCCTGTCCCTACCCCCTGTTTCAGTGAAAATACATCGTTGAACCCTAGCAAAGCTTTGTTGCGTTGTTGATTTAAGTTCCCACAGGAAGAGCCACTTCCCGATCGATCCACACAACTGCCAAGGATCTGAAATCTGCTTACATCTGTTTTTTAACGTCATAATGATTGACTTGCTTCAGCAACGGTGCGCGTCCAGGAATCTGAATGTCCACTTGTCTTGTCAGGCGATCGATACTTGACTTCCACTGACCTCGCAATTATAGATTTATCATATTCATAAATGGAATCTGAGATGGAATTGAACTTCGCCCGGAGAGAAGTCAATAATTATTGAGGGGGTGGTATATTGCTCAAATGTGTCACATGCTCATGTCTATCTCTCTCTCATTCTTTCTCATTTGTAACCCCATAAACCCGTCAGGTTTCTCTGCTCATTTGTCTTTATTGTGTGTTAACATTAATTTGTTCTTTGCTCCATGCCAAGAGTAAATATTTAAAGAGAATAATTCTGTGTGGATGTGGATCTAGGAATTTAGATTATGTTAACTAATCTAACATGGAGTCAAGCATTCAGTGCAGTATACCTAATAATATCGACAAACCACATTTAATTGCTCATGTTTTTTGCAACTGAACAAAAGGTTCCGGTAATTTGGTTTTCCTTTAATGCTGATGAAGCAAGTCCCTCTGATAAATTTGACCTCCACTTTAAACTGACTTATAAACTGTTAATCCCCTGTAAAGTGAAAATATCTTGCCTATCCTCCAGGGAGCCAATCTCCCCCTTCCAACAGTTGTTTACATTTTCTGGACTCACTTGCTTGACGTTGTGGAGCAGATTGAAATTGATAGGCATGAATTATATATATGAGGCAATATTATGTTGACTAATAAATCACTACTTTTGAGAGATTGTTTTTCAGGGTTAAGGAAACTTTTTTAATATATACATCTTCTGAATTGCTTTGGAGATAAAACCACCAGGTAGTTCTGCTACAGGGTCCACAAAGGAAAAGCATAGGTTTATTGGATATTGGTTCAAACACGCATAGTGTGACACAGTGCAGACACACACACACACACTGCTTTGCAGTACCCTATATCAGTCACATATATTGTTCCTTGGCTTTGATACATCGTGTTCAACATCTCCCGCTATAGATTCCAGTGAGGATGATAACGGTTAAGACAACATTAGAGAAGTAATTTCCCCCCAATTCCTGGAAAGCGCACGCCGCGCGCACGCTCGCACGAAGGCGTAGCATCAGGAGCTCATCACCGCAGTGGGACCAGTGATTGAATTAGCTCCAGTGTTTGAAATGAGATGGGAGCAGGGAGATAGGCTGTGAAACACACTGTGCCTTGTAATAATAATATCAGGTTTTTATTATAGTGTAGCGGGCGAAGGCCTCTGCTTTACTAAACGGATGGGTGGAGGAGTTGTACTGAAGAAGTACTGTTGTTTTAAAAAAAAAAAGGTGATGTCAAATGTCTTAGCCACGCCTGAGAGGTGATTTGAAGAGGTGCAGAATTGCAGCCTTATGTCTATATTCATGAAAGCTATTTATTTGCAGTTTTATATAGTTATAACCGTCCTGACTTTGCAAGCTCCACCTCTACAGTTTGCTTTGCTTTGCATAACAGTCTTCAGAGCTCTCAATTGTCTGCCGGTTACAGAACCTTCAACCAATCAGCGTCCAGGTGGGTAGTTCAGTTGGTGCCGAGGACAGTTGAGTTCAGGAAAATCATCCCCACCTTGTTCTGATTGGTTCATGGGGGTCTAATTGTCTGCTAGCGCCTGTGTTTAAAAGTCAAGATCGTTGTTGTGATGAGTTGATGGTGGTCCAACCACCTGTTAATTATTTGACTGACACCTATTGGCACTGCCACAAACAAATAAATGCCACAAAAAAAATTGTAGAGCTTTCAGGCTAGACAGTTACATCAGTGGCATAAAAAATTCAGTGGTTTGTAGTCAAGAAAGGATGTGTAGATCTAAATTCCATCCCCATGCTGTCTATACTGTACATTATACAACAGTTAGTTCTGACCAAGACATTTGATTGAACAAGAGGCATTCTATGAGTGCTGATATATAAGTATAACAGCACTAGGACTTTTAACTAAACATGCATCACTCCGCTTTACAGATGTTCTAATAGCTGTTAATTCAGGATTGTTATCTATCAGTCCACAAAGATGAACATATTTCCACAAATAAAATTTGAGTTAAATTATTAATGGTCGTCAGGAGAGGAAGTAAGCCCGGATTGTTCTATCAACGAGCCTCCGGCTAGCCGTTCATGGAATTGAAACGTACGGTCTGATCCAGCTGTTAACTCATCGGAATCCCACATGCCACCAAAGCGACTGTCAACAGACTCTTATTCCACTGGTTGCACAATAAATGGAGACATGCAGATGAATGCCCGCGGCAACGTTTAGACCTACACAAAGTAACATGCTTGTGTGCAGGCAAATGTTTGTGTGTTGCTTGGCAACAGTCCAGTACCAGTCCAGTTGCGGAACTATTTGTGCTGTCCCTTATACCTGTTAACTGATAAATGGCGCGTGCAGAACTGTTGTATAAAAAGCAATATCACTCTCGAGGTCGTGCTGTTGTACTATAACGCAGTCCCTCTCATGTCATATTGCGTATAGTGTGTATAGTTTTGAACGAATCGCATCGCTTTCAGAGCAACCTTCTGGGTATGTTCAGGGGGTTGGTCGGAGAGAGCGAGAGGGGAGAATAAATGGGGGTGTATGGCTTGCCACAGAGCAGTCAGTTAAGAGACGGGGGGGGGGGGGGATTAAGGCATTGGGCCCCCCCCAACCCCAGGCTAATTTTAATCAGCGTTGGTATTGTCATCATGGCTGGCTGCTGCTGTCAGCCCCGTGTTTACCTTTAATCTCAGCGCTGCTGATTGGAGGGGAGGGTGGGAGGGGGTTCAAGGTGGATGAAGGGCATCGGGGACTCAAGGCAGGAGGCACACTCTTTGGCACCAGAAAAAGAAGCAGCCTTTCCTAAAGTCGACACACACACACACACACACACACACACACACACACACACACACATACACACACAGATTGCGGTAGGGTAGGATTATCAGGTGAACAGGAATTAAGTGGCCGCTCCCTGGATTCATGCTGGGTCCAATCAGGAGTGTGGTGACACTTGGCCTTCTGCCCCATTACCGGGGCGCCCCCCCCCCCCCCCCCCCCCACAACCGACGGCCAAAACAGGGATAGGAGGGTTGTG
>JAOEHI010000016.1:1580201-1592140 GCA_025447815.1 Percopsis transmontana
ACCCACTAGCCCCTATGTAAAGTGCATTACAGTAATCCAGCCTAGTAGTCACAAAGGCATGGATTACTGTCTCAAAAACTTGTCTCTGAAGGATTGGTTTTATTTTTGCCAGCTGCCTTAGCTGTTGGCTAAGGCAACAATTGATTTCATCCAGAAATCCATTATATTTTCATCTGACTTCAATTGGTTTTTCTAGTCCTACATTGTCTCTGCAGAGCAAACTTTAAATGGCCACCTCTGTTCCATAGACCTACACAGTTAAGCAGTTGATAATTGAGTTGACATAAGTTATTACCCCAGATTATGGGCTGTTTCCCAGATAACAACATCTGATGTTGTTGATAATGGTTATTTTGAATACGTTGACTACAACTGTAACAGTGGTGATTGGGACAAAAATGACGGTTAAATGGTTTCCACCCTGCCTAACCTACCTCCCTCTTGGCTCCCTCTGTCTCTCTCCAGAGCGGCGTTTGCCAAGGAGTCGGAGGTGCTGACTGGTAACCTAGGAGACAAGCTGATTCCCCAGAACGAGATTCTGCGTGACGTCAGCGACCTGAAGGCTCTGGCCAACCTCCACGAGAGCATGGAGTGGCTCGCGGCCCGCCTCAAAACCTTCTTCGCCAACCTGCCCTATGCCACCAGTGAGTAGAAGAAGACTGTGTGTGTGTGTGTGTGTGTGTGTACGCGTGTGTGTGTGTGTGTGTACGCGTGTGTGTGCGTGTGTGTGCGTGTGTGCGCACACAACGCAACGATTTAGGCATGTGTGCTTTTGTCCAATCGCGGGCCTCCGATTCATAGCCACACAGACTGGTGGTGCACCTCAGGACGAAAGTAGTTCCTCTCAACCAAGGGATTTCATGGTAAATGGATCCAGTAATAATGCTGGTATAAACTATGGAAATACACTTCACGTCAGAATAGAAGGGTTTGAAAGACAGATATAATGATACTACACTACTACCTACCTATATTATATTTCATCTTTATTGTTCTGTTTTTATTTGCTGTTCCTACACTTACAGTATATTACCGTATAGTGCATCATATTTCTCCAGGAAACATTTCCATCACTCTCTTAGAAGCTGTAAGTGCTCTATCAGGAGGCAGTGACGTATATTTTCTTTTATTAATTTTTTGCTACCCTCCAAACCTGCATGGCACATTTCCCAAACTTACCACAAGCAGTTTTAGCTAGCAACATGTATTGCCTGGACCCCACTTCAGGTTATTATCACAGGACTATCTCTTGTGTAGCTGTCAGCACCACACTATACTCATTATCCTTTTTTACGTGTGTCTGTGTGTGTGTGTGTGTGTGTGTGTGTGTGTGTGTGTGTGTATGTAATCACCATCACACATTCCGCTGCTCAGTCATTAAATTTGCAGCATTTCTCGCTAGTTAAAAATGAAGTGTGTGATGCATTTAGCTAGCACAGTCATTACATAGGTTTGGTTAATTACGGATCATTACAGTAGTGTTTCTAATCCTCATTAGTGCCCCGAGTACATGGATAATCTCCTAATAAAGCTATTAGCATGTTGTTATATCTTTCAAGTCTGTATTTTGTTATTACTTTATACGATAACGTGCCGCGAGTTGTTACTGTCGGTAATGGCCTTGTTTATAGTGAGGTTATGCTTGTAGCTTGACTGCAGAGACATGGAAAACACAGTATAATTTGATCAAAGATCAAATGATATACATACAGTTTACATACACCTTAGCCAAATACATTTAAATTATTTTTCACAATTAATCCTTGTAAACATTCCCTGTCTTAGGTCAGTTAGAGCACTACTTTATTTTAAGCAAACACACTTGCACACTCTGCGCACACATTGTCTATTGTCTCAGGGCTTTGTGATGGCCACTCCAATACCTTGATTTTGTCCTTAAGCTATTTTGCCACGACTTTGGAAGTATGATTGGAGTCATTGTCCATTTGGAAGACCCATTTGCGACCAAGCGTTACCTTCCTGGCTGATGTCTTGAGATGTTGCTTCAATATATCCACATCATTCCTCATGATGCCATCTATTTTGTGAAGTGCACCAGTCTCTCCTGCAGCAAAGCACCCCCACAACATGATGCTGTCACCCCTGTGCTTTACGGTTGAGATGGTCCACTTCATCTTGCAAGCCTCCCCCTTTTTCCTCCAAACATAATGATGGTCATTATTGGCCAAACAGTTTCATTTTAGTTTCATCAGACCAGAGGACATTTTTTCCAAAAAGTAAGATCGTTGTCCCCATGTGCAGTTGCAAACCGTCTGGCTTTTTTATGGCTGTTTTGGAGCAGTGGCTTTATCTTGCTAAGCGACCTTATAAATGTCGGACTTTTGCTGTTGATATACAGTAGATGACTTTTTTACCTGTTTCCGCCACCGTCTTCACAAGGTCCTTTGCTGCTGTTCTGGGATTGATTTGCACTTTTTGCCCCAAAGTACATTCATCTCAAGGAGACCGAACATGTCTTCTTCCTGAGCAGTATGACGGCTGCGTGGTCCCATGGTGTTTATACTTGCGTAATATTGTTTGTACAGATGAACGTGGTACCTTCAGGAAATTACTCCCAAGACTTGTGGCGGTCCACAGTTTCGTTTTCTGAGGTCTTGGCTAATTTCTTTAGATTTTCCCATGATGTTAAGCAAAGAGGCACTCAGTTTGAAGGTAGGCCTTAAAATACATCCACACCTACAATTGACTCAAATGATGGCAAGTAGCCTATCGGAATCATCTAAAGCCATGACACCATTTTCTGTAATTTTCCAAGCAAATTTTAGCCTTTTTAAATCACACCTTCGGGAGGTTTCCAAACTGCCTCTGTTCACTCGCATCACATTGTAATGATGCCCTCATGCTTCAACCTTGTTTCTAGCCATTGTCCCTGCTCAGACTGCTTTCAAATTGCATAGTGAGGTTTCTACCATTGTACGGCCCATATCACAACTTTTCAGTTTTTAGAGATCATATAATTGAATGAACTTTTAAGAGGTTCTAATTGACTCGCCCTCTCTGTCTCTCAAACTCGTGTCTCCTTCCAACTCTCTCTCCCTCTCTCTCTCAATCTGCCTCAGTCTCACCCCGACTCTCTCGTCATCTGTCCATAGATAAGAATTCAATAAGAGTGCGAGCGGGGGACGTGACATAATTATCATTAATTCTGCCGGCTGGCACTAATGGGAAGGATAGGCCGGTCACTTATCATAGCGGGACAGCCTCCGTATTGTTCATTATTTAGTGTTTGCCAAGCTGAAGACAGGCCGTGTGTGCGTTAAATTTGTGTGTGTGTGTGTGTATGATGGGAGTAAGGTATGGGTGGGACCCCATGTTATCTTCCCCCACCCCCTTCGAACTACTCCTCTAAATTGGATTTTATATTACAGAAGCAGTCAGGTATGAACAAGTCATTTTCACCCCCCCCCCTCATCTTTTCTTCACACTTTGAGCTCTGCGTCTCTTTAGCATCTCAGGAGTAGAGATGCTTCTCGTTAGTGGTCAGGGGGGCTGGAAGATTGGGCGGCATTTGGATTTCGGGGCACGGGCGTGGCCCTTTACCTCAAACAGTCGGTTTTCGCCACCGCTCTGTGACGTGCACACACCTTAACGCTGTTCCAATGCCGGAATACTGCTCCGAGATTAGCATGATGAATACGCATTAGATCCTTCCATCTTCCGCTAGTGCTGAATCCTAACTTAGCCTCTGTGTGTGTGTGTGTGTGTGTGTGTGTGTGTGTGTACGTGTACGTGTAGACCGACACTGATGGTGATTGGCCGTGAAGGTGGCAGGAGAGAGGGTGTTATCGCCCATCTGGTCGCAGCACTGGACACCTAATCCTCTGTGACAATATTTACCTGGGACCACACACACACACACACACACACACACACACACACACAGACAAACGCCCGGCGGGCAATGCCAGCATGACAAGCATTATTTGTTGATCGGTAAGTGTGTGTGTGTGTGTGTGTGTGTGTAACCCCTTCTGAATCTAAGGTGTGTTTTCGTCCGTTTCCCCCCTGTCCTTGCCAGTGCGTATGGCAGCATGCCTCTGTGTACCGAGCGTGCATCTGCATACTTAAGTTCCTCCTCATAAACCGCATGTCTGACTGGCTAAAATGAGGCAGCCACCGACCCGCCAAAGGCTGTGAATGTGTGTGGGCGTATGTATGGAGGTGGCTACAGTGTATGCACAGCCTCCATTGACAGTATTTTTTCTTTCAAACAGTTAATGACAGTGCTTTGCTTTTAATTCTTGTTTGACAAAACAAAGGTGACCTGTGACACCTTTTCAACCTCACCGGACTTTGCAGGCATCTTTGAAACCCTTTTTGTTTCTCGTTTCTAGGACTACTCTCCTCTCTCTCACTGGTCAGAGGTTGGGGGTCCAGGTGTTCACTCCGAACCAGAGGCAGTGGAAGGATGAACTTCTCTGTTCTGTCCACCAGTCGTTTATGAATCATGCATGCATGTTAAGGATGTGTTGTGGTGTCAAAGGAACTTTTCCATGCCATTTCTCATGCCATGTCACTTCTGTGTGTTTATGTGTGTGAGAGAGTATCTATGTGTTTCTCGCTTGCTTAAGGAAGTGGGTGTGCAGTGCGTGAGTGTGAGTGTGTGTGTGTGTGTGTGTGTGAGTTCCATCACGAATCTCCTCCCTTAATGTCTGCTGCCCTCATCTCCCGCAGATGGCGAGCAACAGACGTTTCCCTTAGATGGGATTGGAAAATAATTGGATAAACGCAACACGCGCGCACGCACACCCACATACGCACACTCACCCACAAGCAGGCACTTTTGCATAAATAAATACATAACACGCACGTGTGGAAATCCACACTTTTAATCATGCATGCCAAATGAACAAAGATCCTATAAATAAGGAATGGGGGGGCATCGAAATTGAGGGGGGGGGGGGGGGGGAGCAAGTGGAGCAGGAAAAGAGCGAGAGAGAAAGTTGTCAGGAGCAATGAGTCGTATTCTTTTGGCCGTCTGCCGCTGACTCTAATGGCGCCCCCATGCTGTGACGCCTCCCTCCCATCATCAAAGCAGCACAGGCTGTGTGTGTGTGTGGGGGGGGCAGGCAGTGTGACTGTGTGCGGGCGTGTGTGTGTGTGTGGGTGTGTGGGTGTTTCTGAGAGCCCCCTCCTACCCCCGGAGAGACCTCCAGCAGTGTGTGTGTGTGTGTTTGTGCGCCTCAACGAGCCCCCTTTTTCCTGGTGCTGCCAAAGTGAGCGACTGAAATGTACATTAGAGGGAACAGAAGCCAATCACTTTCTCTCTCTCTCCCACACACACACACACACACACACACACACACACACACACACACACAGATCCCTCTCTATTAGAATGTGACCCATTATCTTAGGTTGTTATTAGCAGACCAGGTTATATGGACAACATGGGATACATGAGTAAATAACAAACATTATTAAACAGGAGTTAGTAATATTCCTCTCCCTTCCACATGTCAGACCACACTTGTTGGCTGTCTCCATGCCTTCATCTGTTGGCGTAAACCAATACCTCAATCCGTTGCTCACTATATCATAATGAAAGAGGTGAAGGATATATTGCGTTGCCATAGCTACCGGTTTATCAGAAATCTAGCTGTTGTACCCTGTTTGGGGGGAGGGCTTTAAAGTTGATTGACACATGAACCAGGTGATATTCCCGTGAAGATTACTGTGAAATGATTCAATACACGGTCTTTGAATATTGTTTTCCCCCTCACAGCATGGCTGTTGTTGCAGTGACTGCAGTGTGTATATACTGTAGTTCCTGTTGGAAGATACTAGTACTGCTTTTAGTACTTCCTGCCCCAAACAGACCTAGTATTGAATTTGTTTGACACACCTTTTTAGTACTCTCACACACACACACACACACACACACACAGTCTCAAGGATGTTTATCTAAGGAGACAGTTCATTAACAAGTGACTTCATGTATTACCTACTTACGCACTGCTGGCTATCAGCAGCTGTCACTGATGTCACAGTCGAGGCCCGTGCATATTTGCCTTGATGATTGGACACCGTGACACACCTCGGCGCTGTTTGCTTAAGCCAATGGCCTCTCGCTTATCGCTGAGACGCCTTTCATAGGGTGCATACCCCCGAAGATGCATACTAAAAGATATACAGTACGTTAAAGTAATTATGCATATTGTATTTTGTTTAAGGTTAAGGCTGCTCTGCATTGAGGTTACAATTAGCTCATTTAGCAGATGCTTTTATCCAAAGCTACTTACAATTACATGCTGCTATTACACGGAGCAGATAGGGGTTAGGCATCTTGCTCAAGGATGCTTGAAGGTTGGCTCAAACCCACGACCTTCCGGCTGGTAGTCCAACACCTAAACCACTAGACTATCCTGCCTCCTAATGGTCATATTCTTACTGTGATATACAGAAGAAAATATGGGAATGTTTTGAACTTATCATATCTAAACTGATCATATCTAAACTTATGTCTTAACTTATCATATCTTAACTTATCATGTCTTAACTTATTATGTCTTAACTTATCTAAACTTATCATATCTAAACTTATCATATCTAAACTTATCATGTCTTAACTTATCATGTCTTAACTTATCATGTCTTAACTTATCATATCTAAACTTATCATGTCTTAACTTATCATGTCTTAACTTATCATATCTAAACTTATCATGTCTTAACTTATCATATCTAAACTTATCATGTCTTAACTTATCCTCATGTGTAAATATTCTTCATTCATCACAGCCTCCTCTATAGGGTTAAATGTCTGCGTTGCCTATGGCCGTGCACGTCTGTGCATGCACCTGACCTTCGGGAAGGGCAGGGAGAATAACGGTGAAGCTGGCCCTGACTGCACCACATCGATCGTGAACTCACCGCACACACACACATACACACACACACACACACTGCCTCATTGACCAAACCAACTTACATATGAGTGACAGGGCCAATTTCTCTCCCTTTCCTCCCGTTGCTAATTTATGGCCATTGATCTACACCAGCCTGAATTTATTTACACTCATCACGCTCTCCTGCACTCTGCCTCCTGTACACATGCACACACTCACACACACACACACACACACACACACACGTGCACATGCGGCCTTTGTGTGTTTTACAATGCAGTGCAGCGACACATGTTTCTGCTGCCTCAGCAGAAGGAGCCGGGACTCTGCGTGACTGCGGAGGGTTTTACAGTTTTGTGTACTGGTGGCTTTATTTGGCTCCTATTTAGACTTTTCCACTGCAGCGTGCATGTGCCTCTGTTGTATATCCATACAGAAACCTCCTAATGTTAATGTTATGTAGACGTGGACAACCCAGGTCTAGACAGGCAGACAGGTATCCCCTGCTGGAGAGGTGTGGTTCTGCATGGTTGGACCAAATCGCTGGTTTTGTCCACCGCTGATGTTGTGACAGTAGAGTCTAAAGCTAGCTTCTAGCTAAAGCTAGCTAGTACAGACCCTGGTGCTATTCAGGGGAATGTAGTGCCTTGCTCAAGGGCAGGCAGTCGGTGGCACGATTAGCTTGTGTGCCGTCTCAGGGTTCAAGGCCCTCTGTTGGCCCCGCCCTCCGCTTAAACGTGTGTGTTTTGTGTTGCGTTTATGTCCAGGTGTGTGCGTGGGGTCGGCAGACAGCCAGGTGGCCAGGGAGAGCGAGCGGAGCCGGGAGCAGATCCTGCAGACCCTCACTGACCTGGCCAGGGGCTTCCAGGACATCGCTGACCGCTGCCTCCTGGTGCTGCACCTGGAGGTCAGGTACGACAGACACACACACACACACACACACACACACACACAGGTAAAAGAAATAGGGAAAATAACACAGCACAAGTGAAGCTACTTGACCATTTTGTTGTGTTCGTTCAAAGTTCAAGATTTTGAAAGCGCTTCTTTTTTTTAAATCTAATTTTAGAGCTTATAATAAACCATCTTACCGTTTTTCAATGGTGTTTATGGTTGTTTCTATATTATTGGCCAGTAATTTGTGACTCCAGGGGGTGTTTGAGGTTCAGCCATAAGCTGAGGGTCAAAAAAGGTTGAGAACCGCTGGGCTAAAAGGTGGTCCGTAACGGTGCTCCCTTATTTGTCCCTTTGTGCCTTGGAGCAAGACAACCCTGCCAAGGTTACCTTTAGGTCAATGGCCCCTGTGTTACGACTTATGTGAGTTGATTGCCTGTTAATGTCCAAGTTAATTTACCACACTGAGTCTTTCTCATTCCACAAACCCTAATAGCCCTCTATCAGCCTTGTCCCTACTCCTCCATCTAGCTGCATTCTCCCTCAGGATAGTGTGTGGCTTATGCAATATTGTTTATGACTAGAGCAGAAAGGCTCCCTCAGGCTGTTGTGTAGCTGTACGCAACACTCCATTGACTCTCCCCATCTCGAGAATTTCCCCTGATGGAGGAACCAGCTAAATGAAGCCATGAGAAGAGAGAGCCAATGAGCGGGGAGAGAGATATGGGCGAGAACCACGGCGTGAAGGTTTTAAGTTGGGAGGGGGGAGAGAGAGCAGAGCGAGTAAGGAAGAGAAATGAGAGGCTCAGATATAGGTTAGTATAGAGAGAAAGATAGTAGGGGATGAAATGGAGGTATTAAGAAGGGGGAGTGAATGTTGATTTTGCCTTTGAGGGATGAACTATTCTCTCAAACCATTTGCAAGTCTGCAGCTGAAGGCGTGGTGAGAATATTGACTCTGTAGACGCGGAGCTGTTTGGATGGCGGCATAATCACTGCGAACCTCAGAACACGCAGCAAGGCTTTATTGTGAAGAGGGGAAATGAAAGGGCATTTTTCAGGAATGTTGTAATATTCACATTGTCCTTTTAGCTGACCTCCTTTACCCAGCGCAGCCATACAGAGGTAGCTAGAGATAAACTAGAAGATGAAAACGACTTCTTTATTTGGGAAAAGATATTTAAGGGATATTCAAATTCATGACTGTTGATTGCTAAGTTGGGAAGTCGGAGCACAATGTAAATGAAAGGGTAATAAACTATCCCCAAGGTCCTCTTTGTGTGTTGTTGTCTTCCAAAATGAAAAATAAAATGAAATGAATAAATACTCTCATCCTCCCCCTGTTCCAGAAGAAAACCATTTTAGAACCTTCTAATGCCGAGTCATGGGTGTGTAGAATTAAATGATTAATACAATACATACATTTATATTGATATTTATTAAAAAATATATATTTTTATTTTATTTACATTTACATTTAAGCATTTAGCAGATGCTTTCATCCAAAGCGACTTACAATTAGTAGCCTAAATTACTTGCACCTATGAATTTGCACAACATTACTGGAAAGTGTATAATTCGCTCCTCAAAACAATTAATATTTACAATAATCTAAAGTTATCACTCTTCAAACAGTCAATAATTGCTAACTACAAAGTGCTTAACATTCTTAGCGCCTATCTAGCAGATCAGAAAGAAGGATTATGTAATAATAATTATTTTATTTATATTATATTGTAAAAAAAATATCCCGTGGCCTCATAATTTTTTCCATGGCTGTATACAGTGTATATATACTGTATATGTATACTGTGTATAGAGAGAGAGAGAGACATTTTTCCAGGCTCTCTCAACCTTTTTACGAATCGAACTTTTCCATGTTTAGGCTATTCTAAAGAACCCCAACATTTATTCAGTTCCTTATGTAGAGTTATATCATTGGTTACATGTGGAGCACCTATCTCAGCTTTAGGAGATAGGCATTCCTCCAATGACTGTGGTGCATCATCTTCTTGGCTCTGTGTCCAGGGTGCACTGTTTCCACTACCTGATGCCCCTGGCCAAGCAGGGCAACTACGCCATCGTGGCCAACGTGGAGAGCATGGACTACGACCCGCTGGTGGTCAAACTAATCAAGGACACCTCGGCCATAGAGGAGGCCATGACAGCCGCCCTGCAGCAACACAAGTTCCAGTATATTTTTGAAGGTCAGTCCAGGGTCTACAATATCTACAATGGTCTAAAATGTGTGATAATGTTATGAATTCATAAGGTCTGCCCAGAAAACGAATATTTTGGTTATAGCTTGCATCAAAAAAAACATTTTTTTTATAATGTCTTCTCTTATTCTTTGTTGGATATCCCAGTCAAGGATGTAGCCATTCAAGTTTTTTGCTGCATTTGGTCTTTGACAGCAAATCTTGATGTCTTGTAATGGACCCTTAGCAGGCAGACCCATAGTGTGGATGGGTTTATGTCCCACTGGTTGAACTGCGAGGTGCCGTGCTCCCTCTGTCTCCGTCCAGGCCTCGGCCACCTGATCTCCTGCATTCTCATCAACGGGGCGCAGTACTTCAAGAGGATCAGCGAGTCTGGGATCAAGAAGATGTGCCGGAACATCTTCGTCCTCCAGCAGAACCTCACCAACATCACCATGTCCAGAGAGGCCGACCTGGACTGTGCCAGGTCAGAGCCCACACGCACACACACACACACACTGTAATATATCTGTCAAGGCAGCACGGAGACAGATGGTCAGGCAGATCGTCAGACACGCTGGATATTCTTATGTGTGTGTGTGGGGGGGGGAAGAGTCGGTGTTGGTTTGTGGTGATATATATTTATTTTTTCATAGTTCTTTTCAGTCTACTTGCTGTAATCCGGTTCTCTCTGGTCATGCCAGGCCTAAGGGAGGGGGGGAGGGAGGTAAGGGCACGTCCCCCCTCCACAAACACTACACACTAGAGCAAGAAGAGGGAGAGAGAGGGGAGAGAGAGGGAGGGAGAGAGAGAGGACAGGAGGAGAGCAAGATGAGGTGGGCGGACGGGGTGACTCACTGTGTTTAAACAGTATGATTTCTGTCCTTGAGAAGTGTCTGCCCGCCGAGAGAGAGAGAATGCGAGCGGAAGGGCAGATGGAAGAGAGAGAGAGAGAGAGAGGGCAGTGCAGAATTGTCTGGGGAGAGGTGTGGAACGGGCCTGGAGGAGACACAGAGAGGGAAGTGAAACAGACGCAGCAGAAGGGAGGGGGAAGGTGAAGGATTAACAGAGATGTGTAAGAAGGACAGAGGACAGTCTTTCCGTCGAAGACGTGATTCACACAAGGGCAATTTGATTTTGGGGATGATCTCACACTCTCTCTAGCTCTCTGTCGCTCTGTCTCACAATATGGAGATTAGCATGTTGTTACAAGGGTATGGGTGTATGGGTTTGCATCCCCTAAAAGTAGTAACCAAACACTGAAATGTAATTGCAGGAACAGCACCCTCTAGAGGTTGAACACCGGTTATTGCAGTTGCATTTTTTGATGGTTTAAACTGTTATAAGGTGATGTCATTTGCTGTCTTTTGTATGCCAAGTGACATCACTTTGTAATTTGCCCATAATACTGTAACCTGTAAAGGGTTCTGCGGTTACATTTGATTGTTTTGTTACTCTTTAAACGTACCATATATCATTTGATAGGTTCCTCGAGAGGTTCCTAAATGAAACTACTTCCATCATTGGGGAAAAAACGCTAACAGTAAACAGATTATTTTACATTATTACCACGTATACAAGATAAATGGTGTTTTTTCAGAATGTTTGTGTCTTTTTTTTTATGAGCTCTGTGTATGTGTCTGTCTGCCTTTGTGAGTGTGTGTATTTGTATTATATGTCTAGAGGCGGAGGAACCCTGATTAAATGATTATTTCTCCACCTGTCAACTTTCATTATGGAGAAATGTCAGTGAGGGCTTTGCTTTTTTTTTTGCCCAACACACACACACACACACACACACACACACACACACACTGATTACAAGACCTGGGCGATGAGGAGGTGTTGATTGGGAATTGTAGTTCGGATTGTTTACACATTCATGGCTTTGTGAACTGACAGGCCTCCGGGGGGGGGGGGGGGGGGGGGGGGGGGGGGGGGGGGGGGGGGGGGGGGGGGGGGGGGGGGGGGGGGGGGG
>JAOEHI010000016.1:1616489-1649181 GCA_025447815.1 Percopsis transmontana
ACCTGTTGGGTGCCGGTTTTAAGGCGGGGCCCGGGAAAAACGTTGCGTTTTAAACCCCCCCCCCCCCCCCCTCTCTCTATTGTCCTCACACTCCGTCCTCTCACATCTGCTGCGTCTGGCACTACTCCCTCCTGATGCCTCCATCCTCCCAGCCCCTCCCTGCATTCCCCCGCTAAGCCTATTTGCTGTGTACACTCTCTCTTACGTAAAAGGCTGTGCTCAAAGCCCTGCGCAGCATTTAGAGAGAACAGAGAGTCTTGCCTCCCCCTTCTGTGGTTCCTTTCCTGTGCTTTGTAATGGGGTTATAAATAGTGAACATATTACTCCTTAACTCATAAATAAGTAACTGCTATACTTTCAGTGGTGAGGGATTGCAAAAGAGAGTTCTGTCTAGAAATAAGGCAGAAGGGGGCTGTTTCATTCCTTCCCCCCCCATGATTCATCAAATGAATAAGCTGTTTTTCCTGGATGTATGAGCATCGCAAATGAAAGTACACCTCAATGCACAGCCAAATTAATGTTCTCTACCAAATGTCAAAATGTCATATAGTGAAAAATGCTATCATGTGCGTGTTTAGCAAACACATAGCCCTTGTTTTTATCCATAGCAGAGACGGAGACTCTGGAGTCTGACTCAAGTCTCAATGGATACAATTAAATATGGGTGTGTTTGATTTAGCGTCGATGCTTGCTAATCGGACATGCCCATTATGAAATGTATTAGCTACAGCTGTGTTCAACCTGCTATGACATTATTCTTGAGACTTGACTCGGCTTAGGTTCCAGTGACTTGTACTTTCATTTTAATGGATGTTTTATGTGTTAAATGTTTAAATACATCAAATAAATGTACTCAAGTTTAAACTGTAGTATTTATAAAATAATATTCCATTTAAAAGTGCTTTTTTTTAGATACAGCAGCTGTACTATTTGTTTGACTACTTAACTTGACTGGTCTACATTTAGAGTTGTGACTTAACTTGAAACTGACTTGGAACTCGAGCAGACCTAAATTGGTCATATGGTCAAATGTAGAACCACTGACCGACAAGCAATGGATACACTAATCTCGTCGGAATTCTCAAACAGGCTTCCACTCAGCTCTACTTTTGAAGAATATTTCTCAGTTTGAAGCATAAGCAGGGATTAGGAGATGAATTCCAAATCACCCATTATAATTCTAGCACTGTCCTTTGAGTTTAGCCGCGTGTCGAGCTGCTTAGCAGTTGTTAATGAATGTTATAACTCAGCTCAGGAGTGAATACAGATGAGACTCGGCCCTATGTGTTTCAGCAGTTTTAACGGTCTCTGCATACACCAGGCAGGTGTTGTGTACTGTGTTCCATCTTAAGAAGTTCATTGCTGCAATGCATCATTTTTATTGTTTATCTTTATGGCCCTTAGTTTTCTCTCTTTGTGGCTATTTGCAAAAAAACTGAATTGCTGCAATTAGAATTAGAGAGCATGGTTTATGCATTTTTCCTCTTACCTGCCCTATTGTGACACGTTACAAATAAAATTTGTTCCGCTGCTATTTGCTGTTGTGTTTTAAAACAAGGCACCTGTACTGTATTTCCATTATACAAAAGAAATCCACATATATGATGGTGAATTTGTTGGCAAGCTCTCAAAACCTCAATTACTGTGAGCACTGTGGATATATATGGAGGTCGTTCAGTTTAAAACATTTAGGCTTAATAACATTGTAATGTCTGGAAAAAAAGCTTTCAAATATGTTGCAACATCATGTTGACATGATCACATGATGGCCTTATGTAAATGCTAATCCAATTATTCTTTGTGTTCAAATAATATAGCAAACACAGTTCAACTGAATTACCATTGTTTCATGTGATTGGCTCAACTTGGTATCGGGTGATGTGACTTGCTGTCTTTTGCACGCCAAGTGACATCACCTGGTACACAGTAACCTATGTTCAACCTATAGAGGGTGCTGTTTCTGCAATGTGGTCTTTACCTTGTCTTTCGACTCATTCATTAGGGTTTTTCTTTCCCTACCCATTGTCTTGTTCAGAAACCCTGATAAGGGACTTCAATTTCTGATCTCGCGAGGCTTCATCCCGGACACGCCCATAGGCGTGGCACACTTCCTGCTGCAGAGGAAGGGCCTGAGCCGACAGATGATTGGGGAGTTCCTTGGCAACAGCAAGAAGCCCTTCAACAGAGATGTCCTTGAGTGAGTAGCGCAAAAACCTGCATGGTCTATTCATTTGAAAACACGATTTCCAAAGCATTTCTGCATTATTATAGAATAGTGAAGACAGGGTCTGTTTTTTAAATTAGTTTCTGTAGTGAAGTGCAATGTAGACTTTCTTATCCGTCAAAAAGTCAACGCACAAATAATTACCTGTGCGTACGTATTTTAAAAAGAGCAGTACCCACACACTGGATCTCTGTTTTCATACGCATGGTTGATCAATGCTGTTTCCATTTTTCCCCCATGTTCTTTTCTCAATCAAAGCAGAAGCATAAGTGCTTTAGAAACCGGACTCGATGAACGCCTGGCTCCCTTTATTCTCTCGGAAATGCAGAGAATTTGTTTCTCTCTCTTTTGCGCCTGCTTCCTCCTTACCCGCATCTTTAGCTTTCCGCCCCCTCCTCATTTCACCTCAGAAATTGCGATTTTGTACTAATATCTTCTCCAATGCGCTAATTCCCTTCAAATCTGCCTAGAAATGGGAGTTCCTCTGCTTTACAAGACATTGCTTCCAGTATATAGAAATTCCAACACCACATTCCCACCCTCCCAAGTTTCTCACGCCAAATTACTAACATCTATTCTCTAAGTGTACCCTGCCATGACCCCCGAATACATTCTCAGCGAACAGGAAAATGCTCTTAAAACTACAGGGCATATATGTCCCCCATTTTCACAAAGACCATAGTAGCCGTCGCAATGGAGGTGATGCTGACAAATAGATAAACGCTTTGGGGGGTGGGGGGGGGGGATGTGCAGTGTGTGTGAGAGAGCACTTTAGAGAAAGTATAGGTGCAGGACAGCCAGTAGGGAACGACAGCCCAATCTGAAAAAGCTCTCTTGGAGATAGCGTGGATTTAGCTGAGTGTGATGATGTATGTATAGTGTGTGTGTGTGTGTGTGTGTGTGTGTGTGCGCGCGCACACGTGTGTGTTTTCCTGCTTTGCTAGTGTCTGCCTCCACAGTGGCGTCTCATTCTCTAGCATCCCGCAAGGCATAAATAACGATAGTTAAAACGTATAGGGTCAGTTAAGCCAAATTGTAGCTGTATATTTCAGCTCCCAGAAATAGCGTGCCCCGGAGATTCATTTAGCGCCAATATAGTCTTGTTTACTGGGAAAAATTATATCACTTCTCCACCCGTCATCCGTTCAATGAGGAAATATTCTTGGATCCTCCTTGCTGTCTTTCTTTCAGACGTTATTGCTGGGTGTGTGTGTTTGTTTGTGTGTGTGCGTATGTGTTACACCTGTCACCATAGCTTTGTAAACTATAGTTTGTAAGGCAGTTTGGGCAGTGCAATGTGAAAAAAATGTGAAGCAATTTGTGTGAGGGTGTGGGTATATTTCACAATAAATGAAGATGTAGATTATGTTTCAATTATTCAATTAGCTATGCTGTTAATTTAGACCATAACATGTCAGTAAAATAGGATACAAGTACAACAGTTAAACATGTTAATTAGAAGATTTTTTGAACATAAACAGGCATCTTGAAATTGCTTAATGATGTTCACCCCTAGTAGGCATATAAGTTTGTTTTTGCTGTGTGCGCGCATGTGCGTGTGTGTTTGTGTGTAAGTTGATTAATTTTACATCCTGGGTACTGTTTGCATCAGCCAGTCTTTGCTGTAACCTCGTGGCACACACTGTGTAAGGCAGTAGTGTGAACTCAGCTATGGGAATGTTTTCTGCTGCTCCAGCATGTGTCCCAGTCAAGTATTCACCTCATTAACTCTCCTCGGTCTGGGTAATTCCTCTCGTGTGTGTGTGTGTGTGTGTATGTGTGTGCGCGCCTCGGTAGCACTTTATTTTTCCAGACCTACTATTTTGAAATAAGAACAAGCTAGTAATTCCAATCACAATCTTTTCACCGTATTCATAACAGTTTTTTCCCGTAAGAGAAAATGTCAAAGGCTTTGTACGGGCAATTTGCATTTGGATAAGGTAATGGCTTGTGTTTATCTGTGTGCATCAACATGGCAGCCCATTTCCTGCCGTAAGATTATAATAGCAATTTGTCTGCAGATAGTGAATTGTCATTATGGTTTTAGCTATGTACTTTGGATACAAAGTTTTCTAGACTTTAAAAAAACACTTTTTATCATTATCTTGCACAATTTGCTAACAGCTCACGTCCGTCAGGGAAAACTTTCCAAACTTCTGAATGATTTCCAAAGTGACCTTTTCACTTAAAACCACCGTCATTGGATTTTTTTCAACTGGACAGGAATTCTTTCTTTTTTTAAATTAAAGTCATTAAGATGGGGTTGTCAGGTAATTGGAGGATTATAGCACAGAGGAACCGTGTGTGTGTGTGTGTGGGTGTGTGTGTGTGTCTAGCTGTTGGGGTGTAGAAAGGCCAGTTTTATCCTAGGTGTCCGTGCGTTACTAAGACCTGGGGGAATCAGAGGGGCGGCGTAACAATGAAGCGAAGCAAGCGAAATTCCCTTTCCATCTTTAAATAATGAGTCACCATGGCGATGGTTTACCCAATCACACCTGGGCAGATAATGTCATGTTGTCAATGAATATTAAACTGGCTCTACAGAGACTTCTTCTATCTTCCCAGTTGTGTTGTGGATGAGATGGACTTTTCCGGCATGGAGCTGGACGAGGCACTGAGGAAGTTTCAAGCACACATCCGCGTCCAGGGGGAGGCCCAGAAGGTGGAGCGGCTCATCGAGGCATTTAGGTAAGCATTCCCTGTAAGTAACAATGACTGACACGTTCTAGGTTCTTTGAGAGATTGTATACAGACTGTAGAAAACATCTGAAAACGAGGTGTAATCTAGTTTAATTCTGTGATGTTTGCCATGTATTTTGATCTGTAGTAACTCAAAACACAGTAGAACTCTAGTAGAAGGTAGTAGATCGATCTGAGCTAGAATTAAAAGGTAGGGCTGCCCAATTAATCGAATATTGATCTCGATCACAATTTTGGCTTCCCACAATTAAATGAACATGGTCCAATGCGGTCTTGACGTTTAAAGCGAGTGATATTTGCCAGCTTCCGTTTGGCCACAGATGTTTTTGGGCAGAGCTAGCGGGCGAGGCATTGGCTTTGGGTTGGCTCCGCTCCGCTCATAGCTCAAAACTCCACTGCATATTAGGTCAAGCACTAACATTACCTTACCATCCAGCGTCAACTCAAGACATCCATAAAAGCGACCCTGCTATTTATTTTTAGTTAGCCTATATTTTGGGTACAATTGTATATATATTTTGCTTCTAGGAGATGATGCAATTTAAGGACCAGTCATATTTTTATGCAAAGATTTGTACATTATCAGGAATGTAGCACAACATGGAAGTGAAAGCAGTGGTCTGTATATTTAAATGTGAAAATGCAATGCAAATATTTTGTCCTTAAAATCAATGAATAATCATGATAGATAATCGTGATCTCAATATTGATCAAAATAATCATGATTATCATTTTGGCCATAATCGTGCAGCCTTATTAAAAGGCACTACATTCAGTACAAGCAGCACCAGTGTTCTGTCTGAATGTGACTCAGAAGGCACATCATTGAAGAAAGCACATGCACATTTTATTTTGTGTGTTTTTTTCTTTTTTTCCTTTTCTTATTATATTATTATATTATTCTTATTTGCTTATCACATCCCCTTGTGGCCAAATGATTATACACTACCACTGAAAATATTTATGGTTGGCCAGGCCTTTCTAATCTCTTGTGTCAAAGATAACTAGTTGCTGGTTCTGGAGGTTAGATTAATTGCCAAAATTAAATCAGCAAAACGCATGTGTGAAACCTGACACCTTAATGAATTACTGGGTAAATTATTGCAGAGAAAGCAGAGATAGAGATATAAAATTAGTTGTGAATATTCCCTCCCTCAGGTTGTACAAAAAAGCTTTTTATTTTGCCATCTGGTATTTGGTATCTGGTATCTGGTTTATATGTAATGCAAGCATTGATGCATTTATCAATTGCAGTAATGCCATAAAGTTATGTCACTGTATAATTGCCACTAGGCAATTCTGAAAGCATAGCTCGGAACTACAGCAGCTGTCTTAGCAAATGCTCCAAACATGGGACAGACGGGACGTGGAAATGTTATTCCATCCTTTGGATTTTATCGCATTTGTGTTTATTTTTCTTGAACTCTCTGCGTCTGTTGCGAGTGCACTGCACAGCGCGGCTGAATTCACCCAGTCGTGATCGCCAGCACAGCATTATATGCATCAAAGCGTTCACTGGGAGGACAAGCTCGCACTACAGTTGTGTTGCAGAGGTTCTGCTCTGATTTTAAATACGCAGGGAGCGTGTAATCTTTATTCTTTATGGTCACAATTTCAGGCGGGGAGACAATTTGCCTTGCAGCTGCGGTACTGTGCAATACCAAACCCCCCAACACACACACCCTACCATCGCTTTACAACCACCTGTCACGGTGCCCAATGAGGGGAGAGCGCGGCCTGCGTTGTCGCAGCCAGTGGGCCGAGGCAGGGGTTTTGCCGTCGCTAAACGTTTTTTTACACACTGCTGACATGGAGAGTTAGCAGCGGGGGGGGGCGGATGGGGTGAAGCTTTATAAATAAAACCCGACGTTGCATAACAAGCGATGCCTCTCTCGCTGCCTGCCTCCCCCTGCTCCGGGGGCTTTGATATCCCTCCAAACACTCAAGGAAACAGACAGAGAGAGAGAGAGAGAGACGGGGGGGGGGGCGAGTCTCGGAAGCAAGGGGAGGAGATCTGAAGAGGCGGGGGAAAAGAATGGGAGAGCGAAAGCAGAGATCCGCTATCTGCTTGCGCGCTGCAACGCCGTACTAATGAATGAATAAATATAGTCGGGCGGTTTTCCCAGGTCAGACATATTGGCTTCATGTTTTCACGTCTGTGTCATTTGCTGGAGGGATGTTTCGCAGTTCCCTACTGTGTTTATTCACAAGGTCCAACAAAAATAAACATTGCATAACATTTTATATTTTATCTGGCACACTGTTTACATCCGTCAAGCTCAGAATCCTCAAGGGTAAAATACATCCAGTATGGTATGGTACTACGACTGGACACAAGCCTATTGTTGTGTTTTGAGTATTCCATAACAAAAATACATTTTTAAAGTCGAAACAGGTTTGACGAACAGTATCTAATCTTCCTCCCTTGATTTTGTTGTTTTGTATTTATTTTTATACACTCACACGCGGTGATGAACAATAGCACAGTGAAAGGTTTTGAGTATTGGACTAGGGTGTAATTATTGGTCTTTTTTTGTGAATTTTTGGGATACTTATTGTCAAAAGAGCTACGTGCGGAGCCCTGTGATTATCAGGCTAAAAATATGAGGATTCAGGGGAGGACACAGAAACAGCTGTCTTAAACAATGAGGATTATGTATTAAGGCACACTGATTATTAACACAGATTAACACCTGTAATCATTAAATGAAAGGGTCATACAAGTACTTTTAGACCAACGGGTCTACATTTGACTGCTCTTTTGGTTTTGTGGTGCACCTAAATAACTATATCTAAACAGCTGGGGTCTTTTATACTCTTTCAAATTGTGTATTTCTGCTTTCTGTTTTACCTTTAGATGAGGCTATCTGACAAATGTCAGACTGGGTTGGACAGTGTCTGTCTGTGGCTGCATCATTGACATTCAGTGTTACGTGTTGACAACTACAGTATAACAAGGTGTTTAACCTTTGTTTAATGATCTGGGAGGGTAGGCAAAGTTCGTTTTTTGGAAAGATTGGAATGAAAAGATTAACACCAATGATTGACAGTTATAGAAGGGAAATGAGGAAAGGTCAGTGTGACAATAACAGTGAAACACATGTGCCAGTAAGATCTATGAGTACATGCAAAGGGTGTTGTGACCTCCCAATCTGTTTTCGCACTTCCATAATTTAGTTTGTAGTGCTTGTTCTCAGGAGCCAAATGCCAGATCTGCACAAAACGTCCTATACTGTAGGGTAGGGATGTTCGGCAACCGAAATTATTCGGCAGAAAATAGCCCAAAAATACAAATTAAAAACGCACTTTCGGTGTTCAGCCGAATATGCGAAAAGCCCGAATAATTTTTTTTTAAGTTACATTGTGCTTGGTTGGTATAATGTCTGCTGGAATGTTGAATTTTAGTTTTGTAATTTATTTTTTTCTTTGAAAAGTAAGACATAATAGTAAAAAAGCACATTATGACAATTTAATTAATGGCAATGGTGAAAAAATTTGCCAAATAAATGTGAAAACACGTTCGGTATTCGGCCTTTGGCCAAGTTTTTCATTATATTCGGTTTAGGCTTCGGCCAAGAATCTTCATTTCGGTGTATCCCTACTGTAGGGGATGAATAGACCAGGACTGTAAAAACAAAGCAGTTCTTTCAAACATTAGACTGTTGTGAACCAATAAACACTTAAGAGTGGGTGGTCTGACACTAATGCGTACAAATCAGTGAGATCCAGACTACAACATAAATATAAATGTTCAGAACACATTCAAAACTGACCACATGGTGGCTCTATGGCGGCCCTTTATAGTATTTAACCTGCGCACAAGGCACACCTTCCATCTATAGTTCTAAATTGTCCCTCTTCCCCAGCCAGCGGTACTGCATGTGTAACCCTGACGTGGTGCAGCAGTTTCACAACCCGGACACCATCTTCATCCTGGCCTTCGCCATCATCCTCCTCAACACCGACATGTACAGCCCCAACATCAAGCCCGACCGCAAGATGATGCTGGAGGACTTCATACGTAACCTGCGGGGTAGGGAGAGATGTGTGTGTGTGTGTGTGTTGGGGGTATGGATGGCTTAGTGTGGTGCGGGGGGAGTGTTGGAGAGCGGTGGACAGAATGTTGCAGGCACAAAAAGCCTTCATTCAATCCTATAAATCGCTAACCTAAATAATTACATTGCTTGCAAAGCGGTAACAGGGTTAACTAGCCGCTGATGTCAGTGACCAAGGTGCTGTTAACTTTTTCCAGTAAAAAAAATAAACCTGAAGATCCACTCGCAAGAAGTAAAGACCATCATTATCACGAAAAAACAATCATAACCGCCATTGTAAAAACAACCAGCATTATGACAAGAATATAGCGTATACATACATCGACTTTGTGTACAATTAACAGGGTTAACAGTTCCACTCATCCCCTTGGGGTATTCTTATTCCATTCTAGGCCTTTCGTAAGTCAAGTTTGGTGAAGGTTAAAGCATCACTCACCTGCTCAAGGGCCGAAGATATGAGAAGCAGGGGGTACCTGTTCTTGACAATCTTATTCAGGCCCCTGTAGTCAATGCAGGCCGCAGTCTTTCTTCCCCACAAAGAAGAAGCCGGCCCCTGCTGGAGATGTCGGCGGTCGGATGAAGCCCTCCTGGATATAGGCTTCCATAAGCTTTGGTTTCAGGTCTCGAGAGATGGAGGGAGGAGGCATGGTGCCAGACGGAAGCTCAATCACACAGTCGCTAGCCCGATGAGGTGGCAGAGTTGAGGTTATTTGTCGAACACCTCAGCCAGGTCATGGTACTCTGGTGGCAGCCCAGAGAGCTCGGAGGCAGGTGAGGTGGATACAGAGGCACCAGGAACAGGGGATGGCGAGGAGGTTACACGGGGTGGTGTCAGACAACAACTAGAGGCACAGGCATCTCCCCAATAGAGGAGAGCAGCACCAGACCAGGAGAACTGGGGGGTCACAGCGGGCTAGCCAAGGATACCCGAGGATGAGGGGCTTCAGGAGAGAGTCGAGGAGGTAGAATGTAATATGTTTACTGTGATTCAGTTGTGTAGACAATACAGGAGCTGTTTGCTAGGTTCAGAGCCAGAAAGTTACCTGCAGCTCCTGAGTCAAAGGCCTCCATGTCATGACTCCCCCCTGGCCACTTAAGGGTGACCGGTAGAAGCAGCCTTGTTTGCTCGGTCGATGGAAGGAGAGCTCCAGTCATCAGGGTCTTCCCGCCTCCGGATGACTGCTGGCTTTTACCGACAGTTTTGGGGCAGCGGGAATGAAAATGTCCCAATAAAAACGCCTCCCTTGCTGCAATCTTTTGTTGTGCTCTGCAGTTGAGAGTCAGGCACTACCGAGCTGCATTGGTTCTTATTCAGGAGGTGAAAAAGGGTGCGCCTCTTGCGTACAAAATGCAAAATCACTGCCTCCCATCTGGCCGTGGCCAATGCAAGTGCCTTCCCAGTACCCTGGCCTGTTCAGATGCAAAGGCAGTTAGTTGCCGTTGAAAGGCTAGTGAGCACTGCATCAGGAAGCCTCTGCAGAGCCTGGGGTCCCCATCATACCTCTGTGGTGGTGGCAAATGGGGGCGGTGGTCTCCTGGAGCAGGAGCTGGGACTGGGAGTGGAGGAGGAGTTGCAACAGGCGGAGATTCCTCGCCTGAGGTGGCAGTAGTGAGCTGCTTTACACCATGGAGCACTTGGGCCATGGTCTCAGAAAGCTGCTCCAAAATGGCACTGTGAATACCCAGTAATTTTCCATAAGCCTGCACAGCCTCTCTGAGCTGACCTGACTCTGCTGGAGCCATGTGGTGACTTGGTCTTGCTCTCAAGAGGTTTACTTAACAAAGGAAATTACAATGCTCAGAAGTTCAGTCAGCAAAAGGATTCACCAACAGAAAAAGGCTTTACTATTCTCCACAGGGGCTAGAGCACATGGTAGCATGTCGAGACCAAGTGAACAAACTGGGGTGAACTAAATAGGCCTGCAAAATGGCCGCTAATGAGTCCCAGTCGCGCTCTACTGCCTCAGCGGTGTTCTCCTGGGATATCTCCTATCTGGCGCCACTTGGTGGCTTGGAGGCACCATGACAGGTGTGGCCAGAAGGAAAAATTCTGCTTCATATCCAAGATATAGCACCATGAACCAAACCTCTACCAATAACAAAATTTGTAACATGAAGCTATTACATTTCCCAAATGTCTGAATAGCTGATTTGCCCATATATATCTAATTTAGGCGTGAATCTTCAGGTATAAGTTTGTATTTCTACAGCTGCATGAAACATGCTTTGTTACTGTAAACAATCTCTTCTCTTTCAATGTCAATCTCCACCCTACAATTTGCACCATCAAATTTCTCCCAAATGGCGTTGCAGGTATAGGTTGACTTAAAACAGTAAGCCTAGTTAATCTGTAATGCATCTGAGCTGTAGTACTATAGCGGCGGTCTGTTTGATAACCCAGAGGTAAGATAACTTCTGTCCTTCTGAGAGGAGGGTCATAGGTTTGAACTTTACTTGGAGATCTAGGTGTGTGTGTGTGAGAGAAACACACAATTTGATTGAAAGTAGAGTGCAATACTTAGTATTACATAGTATTACATAGTATTACATTACAATGGTTCAATACATTACAATAGTAACGTACTGCTCCTATTGGTAATAATATGAACAAGAGGATGTCAATCATCCCTAGACAAATTAAAGACTACAAAGAGTTATAAATAATGACACTTTCATAAGTCAACCGTCACTCTTTTTTCTTTACATTCATACTAATCTTTATTTACCCGGTGTTTAGGAAGAAAGACGTATCGTAGCTTTTCTCTCCCTTTTGTGGAATCAATACAAAACAACTTCATCCAGACTGCTCCCCCGCAATTCAATTAAGCTGGAAAATCTATTCGGGCACCTTATGCAAACAAGAATGTGTCATTCTCCCTTGGCCTTGTCGCTCTGACATGCACTACGGTTGCCTTTTGTCTCTGCCTCGTGGTTTGTCTTGTTTAGTTAGCCTGTTTGCTCTTGTATACAGTATCTGTCATTCAGTCGTAAGTAATTCAGTCTTCTCTCTTTCACATGGATGGCATTTGTGGTTCCCTCAGCTAAATGACTGAAATGAAACGTAATTACTAACCAGAACCCACAAATCAAGGCATTCCACATCAAGCCAGTACCAAAACATAACATATGCAGTCTCTTTAATGGTAATACGCTGGCTCATTGAAATATCCAGTTTCATAATTATAATTAGTGCTGTTGTCATTTGTTTGTCAGAGCAGTGTTTCAGTCCCCATTGTAGGCTGCCATTCGTCAGGGGACAGCCGAGGTGAGAAAGCCGTAACTGTAGAGGAGAAACAGAGAAAGCATCATAAGCATTTCCCCCTGGTCCTTCTCTCCCCCCCCCCTCCTCCTCCCTTGCGTCTATCTCATTCGCTCCGCTGTGTTGACTCCGTAATGTGCAGTGATGTCTGAGCATGTCCCAGGGCGCCTCGCTGTCACCCTCGTCACTGTGTGGACTCCTCATGTTCTCCAAACACACCCAGGCCTAGCGAGGACTCAATGTACCACTCGGAGCGGTACAGATGTGCAGATATAAAGGTGGGAGGGGGAGGGGAGGGGGGAGGGGTCATCTCCGCGGCAACCTGCGAGCCAAATGACATGCAGACAAACCCGAGGAGAAATGCCACTGTCCTCATGGCAGGCATGCCAGACCGAGAAAAACTAAAAAGCAAAGTATTATAGTGGAGAGACCTTAACCTTTTACTTGCCAATGAACCACAGAGAGAGAGTGTATGGTCGAAAGTTCAAAAGTGACAAATGGGAGGAAAGGCGAGAAAGTAGAACATTTGAGCATTTTTATAATTTATTGCTTTGTATATATTTTCTCTTCTGTGTACAAAGAGTTTGTGTCTGGTGTTAGAGCACCCGCCCGATAGTGTTTCCCCACTGCTGGGGCCTGGCGTAAAATGCTCATATCTCCTATAGGAAAGTCATGCCAATTTTTTAATATAAGGTCTGTGTGTAACTTTGAAAAATTAGAACACCAATGGTCAGAATTACCCACACTGTTGCATGGTCTTTGGTCATTTTAGTACCAATTAACAATAGTTTGAACTTTCTGACATTTAGCTTCTTTGTAGAAATATTCTTCTAAGCCAAAATGTGAAAACAACAAAGTTACACAGTTTATTTGGCCAATTTTTGGGGCGAATTTATGCTAGGCCCCATACTGTTGTCCATAATGATGACAACATTTAGGCTATCTGTAGAGAGAGTGAATGAAAGTATTTTTCTATGTAAGAGAAGAGAAGAGAAGAGAAGATCAACTGAGGAATTCCATCTACATAGATGTATACACTGTAAGTGTGTGTATGTGTAGGTGTGGACGACGGCGCGGACATCCCCAGGGACATGGTGGTGGGCATCTATGAAAGAATCCAACAGAGGGAGCTGCGCTCCAACGAGGACCACGTCACCTACGTTTCCAAGGTGGAGCAGTCCATCGTAGGCATGAAGACGGTAAGACACACAAACGCACACAAACGCACAACGCACGTAGTGTGTGTTTGTTCTATCTTGTTCTGGAAATATTCAAAGTCGGAGACTTGTCACAACTATATCCAGTGAAGGTTCAGCCTTTCTGTGCACACACACACACACAAGTGCCCACACACACACACACACACACACTTTTTATAAGACGTCACCAACACTTACACTTAGTAGCACCCGCCAAGAACATTTACTATCCATTAAATGTCTCATTAGCAGCCATGCAATCATAAACTCAGACCATTACTCTAGCTAGATACATCATTAACCATAGCTATCATTAGACCCTTAATTTGAGCGGTTAAGAGTTCAAAATATGGCCTAAGCGCTAGCTTGGATGTTACTGGAGGGGATACGGAAAACAATTAAGGATGGATCTTCTCTCCAAGGAGTGTATCGTTTATGATACGCTCATACACTCGTTTATGTTAGAAATTCGCCCTGAAAGACAGGGGTTCTCATACATTCCTTAGCGAGCAAAAGGTGGGGAAGGGGCAGCAGAGAGGTTTGTCCCCTACATTTTGCCTAGCGCTAGCTTAACTTGCATATTGTAGCTGTAACCTTCCTTGGGCCAATGATCTGCACCTTTGAAACCCTCTCCATTTTGCCAAGAAATCTGCATTAACATACATATTTCAGATGAAAGTGTGTGTGCGTGTGTGTACCAAAGGGAGCTGCCCACCTTCAAAAGAATGAAAAGACTCACAGTTAACACCTTGGTGGCATAATCTGTTTTCTGTTATGCTGGGAAGAAATTGCTCCAATTGTACGGGACGCAAATATTTGACTTGCTGTGATCGAAGCCATTTCATCAAACATCTTGAAAGTGCTGTTGAATGTTGGAAATTGTACAGTTTAGCCGATATCACACTGACTGTGAACCTCTGTAGTCTTGCTGTAGAAAATAATGTATTCACTTCTACTTGTTCACAGTGCAGATAGATGGACAGTATTTAATATCACTAATTCAACTCATCAACTCAACTCATCAACAACAAAATTATGGAATGCCCATCACCACCACCACCACCATCATTTTTTTTTTAAGAAGCCTTTGAGGAAAAAGGAAAAAGTAAAGTTTGTAGGGTGAGCACGTAGCATTTTAGACAAACAACGGTATGTTTTCAGCATTACTGTAGCGTAATGGCAAGCTTTGTGTGGCTGTGAAGGCGTTCCCAGCAGGATGCGAAGGCAGTGACACAAGCACACGCCCGATAGCGTTTCCCCACTGCTGGGGCCTAGCGTAAAATGCTCATATCTCCCATAGGAAAGTCATGCCAATTTTCTAATATAAGGTCTGTGTGTAAACACACTCAGGGAAGAAAAAGAAAACACTAACACAAACACTAAGTAAGAGGGGGAAAAACGGGCGCATTGGAGGTTCACGGGGATAGAAACGGGAAAGGTTGAGGGAACAAGGAAGAGAAGAAAGAGGCGAGTACATTATAAGATCACTCTCCAAAGGCATAAGGCGTTTTCTATATGATGTAATCTGCTTAAATGGGTAAAAACACTTAAATCCTAGAGAGAAGCCTGGCCTTCAGGGAGAAAACAGGCAGTTTAGTATTGACACCGCACAGCCCCCCCCGCCCTCGTGCATGTTTAGCTAGTCCCCACCCCTCCCCCATCTTTCATCCTCCCCACTTGTCTCCTCACATCTCCTCACACGTAAATACTATATTTTTATAAATACTGTATAAAAATATACTGTGAAAAGGGCAGTGCAAGGCCGTATACTCGTGTCATGGTATTTCATATAATCTAGGCATAATCCGTTTTTGTTCTCTCTCATGTATGAACGTGTATATATTTTTTCTTGCTATTAGAACACTGATATAGCCAGAGTTCCCTAAATTGTTTTATTGTATCGTATCGTATCGCATTTTAGCAAAGTAGCAAAACAATACAGTTAATCCCATTGATGAATGACTAGCGGTTTCAAGCGGTTTCAAAGTCTTCTTTGTGAAGCAAACAAGCAACTCCAACCCCAAACTGCAGCCTCAGTCAAGTCCTTAGTGTATGCACCAGTTGCAACATTTAAAACCAGCCTGATGTCTTTTTGTTGTGCTGTTTTACCTTTAGGCAGTGCAAGTATATAATCCTGCTCGCTTAAGGGGGAGCAAAATTAGACTCATGTAAATCTGCACTAATTCACATGTTTTCCAGAGGGGGACACACAGCAGTTATTATTTGGCAGGACCCCGGATAACCTGTCAGGCTTTAAAGTTATCATTTACAACATTCAGTCTTATCCGTTGCCTTAATTAGGATATTGTGAAAGACTCCTAATATAGTCCTCGGGTGAGTGTGTGTCATTAATTTGTGTTAGCTGTCTTTTCTGTTCTTCATATCCCATGGGGAATCTAACAATACACTCTTTTTAGAATAGGAATAGGTTTTGACAATGTACTAATTAATGTGCTAAACTAATGCACCATGTTAGTTCAGGTAGGTCACGTAGACATGTCAATGTCAGATGATGGCTAAGGTTACTAAATGACGCTGTCCCGTCTATAAACGTCACATAATTAAGCAATTTTTAAAAAAAACACACAAAATTCAAGTTTCGTGGTCCGTTGTGTTGTCTGAAGGGATCTGAAAGTGCTGGACTCATTAAATCTGTCTAAAATGTAATTTAGCCAGAATTCCTGGCTAGAAATCATTGTGTAAAATCAGATTGGGCCCCAGGTGTTTTAGGGTTGTAATCAATCATCTTTGAATGTTCAATTAAAAGGGAGAAATGTCTCCAAAAGTCTGCTAATCCACAACCTGACTGCACCTGTGCAGCTCTCAACTTTTAACCCCAGTGAATTAAGGTGTAGCCTCAATTCCATTCCTCCATATGTCTTAGTTTATCATGTTCTATTTTTATGCCCACTTTCAGCTGCCTCTACACACACATACACACGCACGCACGCACGCACGCACGCACGCACGCACGCACGCACGCACGCACGCACGCACGCACGCACGCACGCACGCACTACATACCCAAAGTGTCTTTACTAGTTTCAGACTGACGCAGTTGTCATTTTCCCAGCCAGTGCCCACGTTGTTTAAATAACAACTGCACTTGCGCTCCATGTGAGCGCCCCCGGGCGTGATGGTCTTCAAATAAGTTGTGGTCAGGCCAATTGTTGGCAGATTGCTATCTTAAGGCAACGGAAAGCGATTGCGCGATTGACCAACAAAAACCTGGTCTAAAGTCAATGGCGCAGTATTTCACTGTAATGTGTTCGCATTACCAAGATAGTAATAAGCGCCTACAATACATAGGCGGGTGCACAGCCTGCTTACACTCTGCTTGTTACACACACAGGGATGCACAGCAGCGCACAGACATGCAAAAGATTAAAAAAAGATTATAATGAAAGATTATTGTGTGCATCAAGATATTTTTAATGGGTTTAAAGGGAATGGGAGATGACACTCTGATTGGTTACACCCAAAACACACCCCTGAATAATGAAGAGACTAAGGACAACCCTTTTGAACCATGTGCCTGACACTGTGACCATTTTTTCTGCTGGTAATCTAGCAAAAGTGGATTTGGTCACGCCCTAAACGCACATGCACACATGCGCTTCAGACCGTGTGCTTAGCTCTTTAAAATAGGGCCCTGAAAGTGCAACAGAGTGTATAGTTCCTTAATCTGTTCTATAATGTTTTCCCGCCAAAAAGCCTGCAAGGGTAAGTTTAAAGCACTTTGCAACTTAGTTTCTTCTTTCTGTATGACATGCATCAAAGTCCTTCGTTTTCGGTCTTAAAGAATGTTAAGGGCTCTCTGCGCATAATGAGCCCATTTTAATGAGCTCTTTTCTTTTGCCTCAGCACTATTCATCAACATATTCACACGTGATAAAAATCCTTCAAATTATACAGCCTGTTGTGGATTAGAGAATGGTAACTGTGGTGCTTCTAATAAATCCAAACTGCAGAACATTTACTATTGTTGTAATAGAAAACGTCTGGAATGTGAGTACAATAAAAAAGTGTGATTTTCAAGTCTACTGTTCGTGGAAGTGCACTAAGACGCATTCTCTGTCGTGCTGTTTTTTTCTTCCCCTCTATAGGTTCTCTCTGTTCCTCACAGAAGACTGGTGTGCTGCAGTCGTCTGTTTGAAGTGACAGACGTCAACAAGGCTCAGAAACAGGCTGCACACCAGAGAGAGGTCTTTCTCTTTAATGATCTTGTCGTGGTAAGAACACAAAAACGGGCTTGTTTTGTTGTCCTATGTTCACAACCCTAATGGAACATCTATGTAAACTCTCCCAGTTCCTGTGATGAGGGCGTTTTTCAGAATATAGGCCAAGAGAGCCTCAGACAACCAAAAAGGCTGTTTTTTCTACTGAGTCGAGCTTTAAAGCAGCTTATTTTGCTGTGACAGCTGCAATGCACCATCACCTACTTTAACGTTGCGGCATTTCTCTGGGGTTGCTCTGTTTTTATGTTTTTTCATAACTCAATCTCTCCAGCCATTTCTTTTAATAATAGATAACAGCAAAAGCAGTGTAGTGATGTTTTTTCACAAACAAACATCTAGGCTGCACAATAAAACCACTTGGCCACCGAAGGCAATAATATTAAGTTTAATTTACTCTATCCATGACTCACATAAGTTGTTCATTTGTACCAATGTCATGGAGATTTGTGAATCAGTCAAAGAAGAAGAATTCTGGCCAGTTTCTTGGGGCCCCAGTAGATATCAATATGTACATATTTTTTTATTTTCATTCAAAGGGAAAAAGTGAAGACAGAATTTCCTCTGCTTAATTTCCACATTTAAATTGCAAAAATAATGCATGGAAAAATACAGAGATGTTAACCCGCTGATTTCTGTTACTGTCTGTGTGTGTCTGGAAAAAAACCTTTTGTTTGTTCTTTCCTAGTTTTTGCTCATTCTGAGATTCATTAAATCTGTTTTAATCATAAAAAACTCAGAAGCCCTTCATCCAAATGGAAAATTAATTGCCTCCACTGACACTCAAAAGCATGCATTTTCTTTTTCTACGCTCACAAGCACAATATCGCCTTTTGTTTTGTCTTTAGATTTTGAAGCTGTGTCCAAAAAAAAAGAGTTCTGCGGCGTACACCTTCTGCAAAGCCATGGGTCTACTGGGCATGCAGTTCCACTTGTTTGAAAATGAGTGTAAGTCACCAGACATCAAAAAGACTATTTAGCTAAACAGCTAGCTTGAAAAAGCTTAAAAACTGCCCCGGAGTCCACACCTCCAAAGTAAGACCAAGAATCCAACAAGACAACAAGCCGTACATCAAAGCAGTTACTGTAGATGTTTAATCAGAAGGTTTCACCGCGACTGATGTTTTGTTAATTTCTATAGTATTTTTGGGAAAATAGAAGTAGATAATACACATAATAGAAATTAATTTCAAAGGAAAAACAAAAAGTCTTTCAGGATGTTTCTGTGCTGGTGCTATTTCAAATATTTAACGGTTAAAATCTTTAGAAACAATTTGCCAAAATATTAGGTTTGTTTTAGAAAGATTAATTGGATACATAGATATATAGGATAGTTTAGCCTTGTCTTTATATAAATATATACATGTACAGAAAATAATCACACATGCGCGTAAAACAAGAGATGCAATCCCAGTGGTTAGCCTAATATCGTAAGCAACACTTCCTAAAACGGCACGTCGTCTTTTCCTCTCGCCTCTGGTCTTTAGACTATCCCCACGGCATCACCATCCTCTCCCCCTTCGGCTCGGACAAAAAGCAGGTGCTCAACTTCTGCGCGCAGAGTTCCGAGGAGCTCCTCAAGTTTGTGGAGGACCTGAAAGAATCCATCGCTGAGGTGTCTGAGATGGAACAGATTCGCATTGAATGTGAGTACGCCGCGCGCGTGCTTGTTTTGGATCGGATGCCATTTATAGTAGGTCTGTGTTGATGTCAATGTTGTCAGATAACAACATATAGGACAAATACATGAAAACAGGTTAATTGAAAGGTTAATAGAGCCATACTTTAGTCAAATAGGAGCTGCAGTTAGTCACAGAAATGTATGTTTTTGACATTTATTTATATAGTTGTCTGAACTGTGTCAATGTCATGGTCCTGGGCACATTATTTTCACTAAAACTTTCATGCATAAACTATTATTTCTACCATCAAAACCTAGGTTAGGTCAGGTCGATGACACTCTAAGGGCCTCACTAGAGCAGCCATAGGTCAGAATTGTGCTCCACACATTGTAATGGCGTCATCTTGGCGCTCTGGTCTCAGCCTTCAGGTCTTTTTCCTTTGGTGCACTGCGGCCAAAACAGACTGCAGGACAGGAAAAACAGACACAAACCGGAGGTGAAACAAGGCCAGCGTTCTTGAAAGCAACCAGGCATCAATGATGAGTGTGTGTGTCTGTGTGTGTGTGTGTGTACTCATTCAGCGCGCGCACACACACACACACTCACACACACACAATCTGAGCTCTAAGACCGTGGCTCCTGCCAGTGGGCGTCAAAGAGAGCGTGCCCGCTGGGAGCCAACCTCACTTCATTACCCTCCCCTGATCGGGTGGGCAGGGGACCACAGGAGAGTAGGGCACAGACGGGCCACACTGTGACAGAATAAAACCTCTGTGTCTCTCTAGAGGTAGACAGTCTCTCAAGTCTCCAGACACACATACATAAAGGCTTACAGAAGCCCACCACAATGCACCTTGGGACCTATTTATTCCGGAATACACACGGAAACAAACGGGGGGAGTGCTTATACCTCGTGTGGAGATTCCCCACGTGAGGCACGCAGGTGCACAGATCGCAGCCAACAAAATCGAGCATTTGCTCCTCGCGATTTGCACTTGAATAAATACGCCTGTCTGTTTATGCATTGCACTTTCCCCCTCTGAGAATGGGGGGCGGGGGTGGGGGTTAGACTTTATATGACTCACATTGATCTAGGGTTACATTTCTTCTTTCTGCCTCCGACTGTTGATTATGAAGAACATTATGATTATGGAAAATGATTTGCCTCCCTACCCCACCCCTCTCTAACCCCATTCCCCAAATAGTCAGTGGCAAACAAAGTCATGTATTCCTTTCGCAGAATGTTATTGATTTTATTATAATACAGCCACTGCAAACTTTTCCTCTGTACACATTTCCCCCTGTGCTGTGTTGAATTGGGCCAGAATATATACACCTGGCCATTAGCGACAATGCCATGTTGCCCAGTCGCAATACAGTGCATATTCTTTTATACAACATTTTTTTTTTGACTGTATTTTTTGTCTTTCTTGGCCACGAACAGAAAACTGAATAAAAACAAATTCACCGTACAATCCCGATACACTCTTCCAGCTCCAGTGTATCAAGACTTTCAGACCAAGAGATCAATGAGGAGAACTTGCGCGCGGCGCTCCGAGTGCGCGGAGCAGGGCCGCCGCTGGCTGCGATGCGAGCCGCCGCCTCGGCATTAGAATGCGGCGCGACGTCGGGGACAAAACAAACATTTAGTCACCGTGATTGGAAATGACACGCAATTACCATCAAGTGTGAAGTGTAATTAGAGAGATGGCGCGCTCCTGGATGTGCTTAGTAAAGAGAGTGGGAGGGGATGAGTGGAAGGAGGAAGAGAATGAGAGAAAGAGGGGGAGAGAGAGAGAGTGTGTGTGTGAGAGAAAGAGACAGATGAGATCTCGGCTGGGTGTTGATTTTTTATTTTTTTTTAAGCTGTTGATTTGTCAATCTGTCTGTCTGTCTGTCTGTCACTGTTTATTGGGTCTATACCGTTGCCTGCCCACGTGATGACGACTGTGTGCAATTATTATTCCTTTCCGGTGTCCTCTGCAGGGGAGCTAGAGAAGCAGCAGGGAGCCAAGACGCCCTCGGCAAAGAACAACGGCACACAGCTGGAGCTGCGGGGCAAGCAAGGCTCCCCGTCAGGTGTGTGTGTGTGTGTGTGTGTGTGTGTGTGTTTCCACCATCTCATTCTGTCTTTAGGTTCACCAACAAAATGTATTATTTTTTTTAGATAATATATACTGTCACGAACGAAAGTGAATGTCACAATGTCACTGTGTTGCGTGTCCATTTTATCACGTTGTTTATCTGACTTGTGGAGATTGCTTTCCTGAATCACCTCTTGACAGTCGAGTGACACAACAGCAAACACGTTTCCTATTTTGAGAAAAATGTATTTATGACCAAAGGCAAGACCTAAAGATTAATGTCATGCCCTGAACATTAGCTATGCCATGTTTTCCTTATTTTGACCCTACAGGAACCCAGGACGTTGATGCCAGGAGTGCACATAATGCCGTAGAGGTAAGTGCCTCTGGTTAGGGCCGTGTCCCAAAAATAAGGTAAGTACATGTTTTAGGACATGGGTAGGATGAGACAGGAGCAGACCCCAGGGTTAGCTACGTATATCATTAGCATTGCAGGCGTCAAGCTAGCTTGCGCAAGTGAGAGCGAATGAGCAAATTCTGCAGCCGTGTCCACTAGCCCAACAAAACCAAACACTTGTAGGTAGAAAATGCCCTTGCTTCTCCGTTCGGGGAAATGATTAAAACTCATAAAACTCAGCAACGCCTTGGTGCCTCAGGCTTCGGGTCTTGGTTATATCTGTAAGGTTGCCAAAAAAACGGCAGTATGTTGTAATTAGTTCTCAGTAGCCCAGGCTGATTCCTTTAGGCTTTCAATAGAATGGTGAGGGAGGAACCATTATTAAACTTAGCTCACACAATGCAATACAGTACTGTGTGTAAGTGTGTGCATACGTGTGTGTGTGTTTGTGTGTGTGTGTGTGTGTGTAGGTATGTGTTTGTGTGTTTTACCACTGACACCCTAATTAACATGCTAACAAGCAGCAAGTTAAATGTAACGCTCATTTGACCCAGCCATCACCCTCCCGTGTCAGGACTCTCAGGAAAATATAGCTTTTCGGGCTAGCGAGAGCAAGCCGAACAACAGGACTCAGGGGTCTCTGCAATTTCCATCCTAGAGGCATCTGATATGTTTTTGTAGCCTTTTTTGGTGGTGGTATATTTCTTAAATTGTACTAGTAGCTAGTGTACAAAGCACAGGGTTAATTTGTTATCCCTATTCCTGCTAGACACAGCTATATGTTAATATTGTCGCTTGTGTATCGTGGGCAGATCATTGCTTTAGTGTGGTGCTGAATTATGCCAGTTAAAGTTTTCTTTTTCGAATATATCTTTAGTTTTAATCAGTAGATGTCATCGAGAGCCAATAAATCCATACCTACGTTTACTGATGTCGGTATAGGCCGACATTTAGCTACTGTACAGTACTGTGTATACTACAGTATATGGGTGGGGTGGGCCAAAAAGCATTGATATAAATCCTAATTCAACAATGGTGTAGAATTTAGTTTATCTTTACCATACATTTGCTGGCCTTCTTCTGTGTCGCACCTTTCAATTCTGCTGCACAGCCTAAATGTCAACAGCAGGTGGGGAGGCGATAGTTGTCGAAACACATTTATCTTTCCCGTCGAGGGTCATTCAGACAGCCTCTCTCATGCTAGAGGCATGAGAGATGTTCTACTTTCCTATGAAAGCGGTTTCATATTGCTGTCATGTGTTGTGACATTCGCTTTGCGATTTATTGTTGAGAAATACAGAGTTTGACACAAAACAAAGGGTAAGCTGGGCATTTGTCACTAGATCACAAGTAAATGTGATTAATAACCTAAACTATTCATATAGCTACCTAGTAATTTGATTACGCTTGAATAATGTGTACTAACCTAACCTAACCTGTACTAATCAGCCACATCTAAATTTGGATTCGTAATTTTTTTTTTCTTCTGTGAATCTATTGCAAAGCATTGTTAATAATCATTATCATTACAGAAATTCTTTCATAAAAGTATTCTTAATAGTCTTGTAGACAATTCCCCACAAGAATCTTAATTTTTGTAGAGATTAAAGGGATTGTAGGGATTAAACTGAGTTGTACTCAGAAATAGCTATTGCTTTATTTTATTAACTATTTTAAAAGGGCATGTTTGCTAGTTATTTTTTGTCGTAGTCAGCACTTGAAAGTGATGCTTATGTTAAGAAATCAAAATACTATGTGTATTATTGCTTATAGATGGGTGTAACGGCAAATACAAATTAAAAATAGCATAGCAATTGGCAATGACATCTAAAAACAGTGCTGGGATTCTGTGCTTCTGTGCTTTTCTATGTATAGAATAAGAGAGGTCGTGTAAGGGATGCCTTATAAAACCTGTATTTGACTGTAACATGTTAGGAAAACAGCAGATTAGGCTGGCAGTGTCTTTAGAGAGGATCCAGGGCAGAGACAGGTGTGCATTCTACGTGAGTGTTGCCTGCGGACTGTCTGTGGGTGTCAGTCTGTTCACCTCCTGTCCCCTCTTCCTCCTCGTTTGACTTGCTCCTCTGACCCCTCCTGCTTCCGCACACTTTCCACTGCCAACCCCGGCCCCCGCAGCGCCACACAGTGGTTTGGAAGGGAGACACGGGGGCCCTCGGTGTCCTCCCCTTTGGAACCACCGGGCCTCGTCTGTAGCGTAGCGATTAATCCCCCCCATCTCCACGCACACACTCACACACGCTACCACGGCCTCCACCACCACCCTTGTCCTTCGTTCAGAGCACCCCCACCCAAGTCAATGCACCAATAGCTTCTCTTTCCACTCTTTTCCCCCCTCCCTACACCCAAGCCCCCTGCGCATGCAATGCGTGCGAGTGTGTAAGCGTGTCTGCGCTGTGTTCAGCCCCCCCCCCCAAAAAAAAGCAGAAAAAAGAGAAACAGAGGGCTTGACGGACCGTAGAGGAGGATCCAGTTTTATAACATTTGATGCTGTTCTCTTGGCTGTTTTCTAAACTAGGTGTCAATTCACAACAGGCTTCAGACGTGCCGGCTCACCAGCAGCAGCAGCAGCAGCAGCAGCAGCAGCAGCATGGCGGTGCGGAGCCCCGAGAGCGCGCCGGCCCCTGCTAACCCCCGGGGCGAGCCCCCCCGCCTCTTCCCGCAGGCGGCGGGCACCCCGGCCCACCACCCCCACCCCGGACACCCCCTGCCCCTGCCCCTGCACCACCCCCCGTCCGCCGCCGAGACGCTCGTCCAGTGCCAGCAGGTGGTGAAGGTCATCGTGCTGGACCACAGCGGGCGCGGCCGCGTGGAGGCCTTCCTCAGCCAGACCCCGACCCACCGCCTCGCCCACCACCACCCTTACTACCACCAGCAGCAGCTCAGCCAGTCGGCCATGTCCACCCCCGTCCGCACGCCCGACGGAGGCCACCAGCCCCCGCTCCCCCCTCCGCCGCCCCCCTACAACCACCCCCACCAGTACATCCCCCCCCCCGACCCGCGGCTCAGTCTACAGCGGACCCCCAGCGACTCTCGGAGCATGGTGTAAATAAGACTGGATAAAGGACTAGAACCTCCCCCCACCCCCTCGCCCTTTTAAATCCCTCACACACACAATCCCTCACACACACACACACACACACACACACACACACACAGTATATATATCTATACACACAACCTCATTTGTCCAAAACGCCCGTTCTTTACTGATTGGTACATAATGTACATATTTACATAGAGAAGAAAGATCTATACTGAAAAAATATGAAATCACATCTATATGCATATATTTAAGGAATTGTTAAAAAATAGAAAAGAGAATCAAGGTTTTAAAAATGCGCTGCGGGTCGCAAGACGCCGACGTTTTACTTGGTTCCACGTGTATTTTGAAATATTACGTAGTTTTAACAAATTTCTATATCTTTTTTTGTCAGTTTTAACTCTTTGACGCTAGAGAAAAAAAATCACAGATAATTTAGTTCTGGGATGGATTCCTTGTAGTTATGGTATTTCAAATTCACCACCAACGCAGATACAGTATGTGAACCCCCACGAACATTTAAGACCCCACTGACCACTTACGTACACTTTATCATCCCGACTTTATGCCTACTGTATTGTACGTGTGTGTGTGTGTGTGTGTGTGTGTGTGTATGCATAGTGGACACCTGCTGAAGCGGTGTGTGCCAAAATATGACTCCACCACAATGGACTACTTTGCACTTCACGCAAAGCTAGGGCTAGAAGAAATCAAAAGAAACGTCGACTGCTTTTCAGCAAACGGTCCTAACTCGCTTCCTCCCTCCCGCAAGGAGACCCGAAGAAAAAAAAAATAAAGGAAAAACAGAACAGAGCCTTTGGTATTTATTCGTAACCTGTCTCCTTGTTTACATGGTTCCTGATTTATTTACTTTGATAAGGACACCCTCTCTCTTTGTCTCTCTATTCTCTGGAAAAACAAAAACCTTTCCGCCGATAAGCTTTGTTTGTCCTAGTCTCTTCTGCACTGTTGGTCTTCTTTCTCTATCATCAGAAAACACTCTCCCCCGATTGTCTTCATAGAGCATCCTACAGTGAGGCATGATGGGAAGTGAGGCAACCAATCAAATGGCTAATTTATTGTCCAACCATAAAGGTCCTTGACAGCCTGGGATAGCTCTGTTGACTGGTGTTTGTTTTCAGTTGCTTGTGTCGCTGTTATACTGTACTTCATATTTGCTATTATTGTTGCCAGAAATCGTTGCGCCATATTCCTAATGATGGAGTCCGAATTTAAAACTGAAATGGACAGAATTACATGTTCGTCACTATATGAGCTGTTGAAATTGGGAATTAATCAATGCGGTTTATCTTTAATTAAACTTTTAAAGGGACACTCCTCAATTTGTCACTTGAATTGCACTTGTGGTTGAAACCAACGTTACATAAATGTTGTTTTGGTTTGAAACGCAGAGAGCACATGCTCCTCCCACACCTATGTGCAGTGTGGCTGGCATTCATCCCAACCCCTCCCCCTACAGCCACGTGCACTTTCAAGCACAGTTGTGTTTTAAAACAACAAACAATGGGCTGGGGAGGAGATTTGGGATTTTGGGGGCGCGATAACACAATTGATGAGTGTACCTTTAACTAATTCCATTGGTTAAGCAGAACATATAACACTGTCTGAAAGCTGTCACAGATTACGGGATATATTGTGTTTTCGAGGTTTCCATTTTGTGTGATTTACTCCAGTGGGATTGATGGACTACTTTTAGGGGTCTTGTCTGTAGAATGGCCATATTTCAAGTCATCGCTCTTTTCTTTTCCCCTGTAATCTTTCAATCTGACATTTACAAAAAGGCTAAAACTACATAAAGTGCATTTCCTGATCTCAGAGACAAACACTGCTCACATGACAAACACTGATGTTAATGGTGTTGTCTGTGCTTTTGGCTAACCCTCTTCAAACACGAATATGTGAAAAGATTGTCTTCAGCCTAGCCTCCACTGTAAATATCACATCCAAGTTGTGTCACAAAGGACAGGGAAGCTACCTTTAGCCCTATCAAAATGCTATTGCCCTGTTATGCGCCCTTTATGTGCAAATGGATCTGTAGCTGCCCCATCTTCTAAACATAAACCTTTCCTGTCACTATAGAGTAGCAGCTTTGTTAGCCTGGCCTTGTCTATTTGATTTGTTGATTTATAATCACAGAGTCACTGTTGGGAAGTTGCTAGCTCATCTCCCAGCCCTTTTCCACCTACAGTATATGTTTTCACCTGATGGAAAAATTTAGGTTCTGGGGGGAATAAAACTGATATATTCTGCAGTGCAGGCAGAGGAAGTGAGTGTGTTTTATTTTTGCGTATTTACAAGGGAGAGAATGTCAGACTATGAAAGTTTATGCAGCATTAGGGCTAACTGTAGCATTCATAATGTTCAATTAACACTTCCTTATTACACATACAGCAGAATACTGTATGTGTTACTCAATTATGGTTATTTAGCTATTCAAAGTTGCATATTAATTCAAATGTACTACACCAGAATATGTATGTTTATTTTGCATTTTTGATCGAGAGAAAGAAAGAGAATGCATTTTTTTTTACCCATGCATGACACGTCTTTGTGTAGCGGAGGCCTAATGAACTGTGATTCCCCCAGAATTCCATTTTGGTTGTGCATGATTGAACTTGCCGTGCATTAAATGCTGGGAGATAAAGATGCATTGTTATGTCCTTTTGGACATGATACACTTAAGAGAATATGTTATCTTTATGCTAAAGAAATCTCTGCAATGGAGTTTTGAAGTAACAATTAATCACTGCGAATGACCCCCACCCCCCACACAGAGAAATGGATCCAATTTGCTCCAATATGTTTCTATCCATCTCTAAGTGTTATGAGGAGTGAGCATTGTCTTCAGTGTTGCCATTTTCATTTACCTGTCTGTGAGTGATTAGATATGCTGTGGGTCCAATTATATATTTAAAAAAGTGACATTAGTAATAAAAGCTATTATGTTACAGAGGAAAGCAATGTGACGGTTCAACATTTGGGAGCACACCTCTGGTAAAGTGGAAAAGGGCTTTTCCATGCCAACCCACCGTTTCTTGTAATATGTGGAAGTCTCATTCTTTGGGCTTTACGCACTGTGTTCACTCATAGTAGGAAGAAGAACCACGCCTGTGTTAACAGCAGTGGAACAGGTTTTAGGGGCCGAAGTAGAAAACATAACAGATTTACAAACCATCACCTTCATCTGTTATCTTCAAATCCCTCTCTACCTGTCTTTGCAGTATATCAACATGCTATTAAAGATTATTTCAGTCTATTCACTACACTGGATGTCTCTGGATCTTTGATTATTGTTGGCTCCCGGTTTAAAACACAAATTTGCGTGTTGTGTTGGATAAATGTCTGTAAATGTATGGCTCATTTAACCCAGCTGATGTCCTACTTTGCACAAGAAATTCAGTGTTATAAATAAAAAAATTAAATTATTAACAGATCTACATTTAAGGTAGACCGCATAATTTGTGTCCAGAATTACTCCTGATTCAAACCAGCATTACAAAAATGTTTTGGTTTGAAATTCTACATCACTGGGAGTGGTTTATAGCCTACTCCTCTCTAATCTCCCTACACAACTGTATAGAATCACACCCATTGCTCTACAGCCATGCAAAACAGCGAATTGGGGCAGATAAACAAGAAAGTACAACTCATTTAGGTAATATACACTTTGAAGTACAAATGCATTATTATTTTTTTGCTTTGCTTTTATTGAAGCGAAAAGTGGAACCAATGTCAGAGTCCTTGTATGACAAAACATTGTAGGCTGTTCTATCATGTTTTATCAACTTTCAATACATTTTTCATTCAATAAAAAACTAATATAACTTGAAGGGTTCTAGTTTCCTGGTCAAGGCGCAAGCAAAGGGACACGGCGCAAGTGTAACATGTAATAAACCAATCAGAGTGTCATCTCCCATTCCCTTTAACAGCCAGGTGCACTTGCACTTTGGCGGATTGCTATTATAATGGTGCATTAGCCAAGTAGTAAGAAAGAACCCTCCGATGCAAGGGAAACCCAGCGACGGCAACCGCAGGATTCCAGCAGTGTAAAATATCTTGATGTAGGCCTACACAATAATAATCTCTCACATTGTAATCTTTTTATTTTTAATCGTTTGCATGTTTGCGTGTTGCTGCGCGTCCCTGTGTGTGTAACAGGCAGGGTGTACGCGCGTTGTGCACCCGCCTATGTTCATAATGCGCCCTTAAACAGTGAAATACTGTGCTATTGACTTCAGACAAGGTTTTTGTTGGTCAATCGAGCAATCGCTTTCCGCTGTGTCAATATAGCAATGCGCCAACAATTGGCCCGACCACACCTCAATTTTACTTGTATATCTTTACTGTACTGTATATCTGAAAGTATTGAAAACATGACAAATATCTCGAAGTGAAGTTAATTGACAAATGCTCTAGTCTGACTAGACTGTACAGTGCTTCATAGAAAAATAAACCTACATTTTGAAACAAAACATACAAATAATAAAGAGTTATCACCGGTAATAGGTAGGCAGTATAGTTACTGCAGAATGTACAATTTACAAATGATGGCCCACTGACAAATACTACTGTGGACAAAGACATCTCAGTGTGTATATTGGGACAGATTTCAGGCAACAAGTTGATGCTTTAACTGTCAAGTTTTACCAGATTGTGCAGTTCTTATGGAAATGTGTACATTGTTGTCATATTAATTTGCAACATCACAGACAAAATGACAGAAAAGAGAATATGCATTCATTGTTGCATACATTCAGACAAGTTAGCATCAAAGTTTTGCAATGTTCACAGGATTCATGTTGATCTAAAAACATCTTGTGTGTGCGCTCACACAAAAACTCCCCTTGACTCTAATTTACATTATACGAACTTAAACCTTTTATACAGAAAACAACAACAGATTCTGAAAAGTGCTTTCTCTCTTCCCACCCACCTTTCTCCATTCCTTTATTCAGCCATCAAAGAGGGACAGAAAACACAGCGACACGTACGTATGTAGGTGCTAGGTGCCAGATTTCAATCGCAGATGGAGAAAATAAAGAAGAGTGAAAGGGGACGAAAAAGGGGAAGCAGGTTATTTTGAGTTGACCCGTCTAGACCGAGGCATCGCCGCTCGTGTGGGTAAATTCTTCATGTTCCGAGGTTTTCTCATCCTCCTGACAAGTAGTCATCTTCTGCCAGCGCTGTCCAACACAGGCAGATAGATTAGTCAGTTTCAGGCCAGTCTTATGTACCTGACAGAGTGTGAAGACGGCAGTATAAGGAGCTCAGTGTATTGGAGCGAAACAATTTGTGCACAGTCAGCAACAAGCATCAAATTCAGGGCAGACACTTCAAATACTTCTACTTGTGCTTGAGATATTCATATCATCTACCAAGAGGAGATTCACAACTGACCCGTTTTACAGATGTGTTAGCCGGGTAAACATATATGCAGGTAATACATTTAATAATGAAGTGCTACCTGAAGAGTAAACATTTTACCAACGTAACCTGTAAACGGGGAACATTATTTCACTGGACAGTTAAAGGCCCTGTCCACACAGGTGTTTAGAGTCAATGTGGTCTGGTTGTGTACACACACTGCTTCATTCAAGTCTCTAATGAGTATATTCTGTTTTCACATTATAACATTCGCTTTAACTTGAAAACCTGATATTTGGTATAATCAGCCAAATAAACTTAAAACACATGTAAGGGTTTATATATAGATAATAATTTCATTAGCTGCAGCTGCTATGAAAATACACTTTTAAAAGTTAATTCTGGGCATGCAGTACTATATGACCTGTACTGATTTTCCCAAAGAGATAAGCCTACTGTGATAAAAAAAAGAAGAGCTGTTTTACCTGTTTAAAGCCTCCCTCTGTTTTGCAGAACATATAGATGACATAGCCAGGAATGAGCGTCATGGACGACAAGGCCATGAACCAGCCAATAACTTGGCCCCATACCGGGTAAACGTACTTCCCCAAGGTTAACGGCATCATCTCTGTTGCACTGAAGGTAAACACTCCCTACAATACAACACCACACACACACACACACAAGGGAAATTAGGAGTACAATATAGCATGCACAATATTATCCCAACATAAAAATAATGCACTGTGTATTGCAATGTGTGGTATATTAAGTTGGTTAATTTGTTTCTTTATCAAGCAACTTTTGCAAAACTTTCAGTATGTATTTTTTGGCCTGTAGCCTAATGCTAATGGTTCAGTGGCCACAAGTGTCCCCTTTCAATATTTCCAGCCTACAGAAATATTGATAAATTAGGACCATTAATCTCTGGCCAGTTAGCCAATCATTTTGTAGAATAAGGATGCTATGCTCAGTTACTTTGGTCTAATGACTTTAATTTGCTATTGATTTTTTCGTCTTTTTTATTTCATTGAATTTTCTTGGTCAATACACAGTAACAGGCAAATAGAGACATTTCTCTAAGGGCCTGACATTTAGTGGGATAAATCAAATAAAAAAGGAGCGAAGCAATGTATAGAAACACTGAGGCCTGCTGCAAGCAATTTCTAATCATTATTCCAAATGGTTTACTAAATCTGCATAATATAAAAATTTTATATAAGTATAAATTTAAAACCCTCCAGATTAGTGGGTAGCGCTAATGCACACATGGTGGACAACTGCCATTAAACAAAATGAGAAGATTACATTTTAAAAAATCAAATCTGATTTCAGTATGATAGCTGGAATAATTATTTTATTAAAATGATAATATCTTTGTGATTGATGTGTAGGCTAATATTAATGCACGTATAGTACAAGGTCATTAGCTTGGGGAGCGGCTATTGATTGGCCAGGCCTACCAGACAGATGAGCGGAGTGAAGAACATCCAGCAAAGTTTCCACCAGCCGCTCGGCCGATAGCCAATCATGTCCTCAATGTTCTTATAAAACCTCTCTGCTCCTGGAGGATACACACAGGAAAAGAGCGTGTCAACAGGAAAAAATAAGAAAAGAAAAGAAATGACAGAGGTGGGAGAGAAAAAGGTCATTTTTTTCTATTCATTTTCTTATACAGTAGAACACAACAGGGTATTTCCTTTAGTTCATGCGACAAACAACTGCTATTTTCCAGCTGTCTTACTGCTTTTTGACGCGGTTTAACTCGATTTACAGCATTACAGAATTTGGTTTTAATTCAGTCAGGAGGGGGTGGGATTAAGGTGGACGAACAGAGCATATCTCACCATAGAACCAGGATATAGAAATGGTCTCGAAGAAGACGAGAAAGAGGAGGCACATCCCGCTGGCGGAATAGTAATCAAACAGCTTGAACACGTACAGACCGCCCTGGGGTATTACAACGCACACACACACACACATACACACAGAGGATGAATACTAATATTATTGTTAAATTAATTAATTAATAAAACAGGCAAGGCAGATGTAACACCACATGGTGCTATGGGATCAATGGTCATTATTTTTCATTTCCTTATGGTGTGTGTGTGGAGGGGAACTTGTGTTTAAGGCTTCAGAGTCACTCTGCAGCATGATTTAACTGTACTGCTATGGGACCTAGAAAACACACACACACCTTAATCTTTATGTGCGCGAGCTTTAAATATTGCAGAGAGACACACACACACATGCACACACACCTGTGTGATGTTTGAGAAACCAATGACAAAGGAGATGAGACAGACAACAAGGATGAACAACTTTTTCCTCTTTCTCAGCACCATCGGGTACTCATCCGTAACTGCTGTGATTAAACCCTCCAATGTACAGAACTGAAACACACACACACACACACACACACACACACACACACACACACACACACACACACACACACACACACACAC
>JAOEHI010000016.1:1653526-1696213 GCA_025447815.1 Percopsis transmontana
GATCCCTAGCCCACCAAACTGCAACCCCTCCCCACCACGACTACGCCTCGATATCCTGTCCATGAATATCACAAACAATTTGCAGAAATGCAGCCCCAAATTTGCAAGGAACCTCCATGCTTCACTGTTGCCTGCAGACACTCATTCTTGTACCACTTTCCAGCCCTAAGGCGATCAAACTGCTACAGCCAAAATAATTCTAATCACCAAAGGTGATTAGAATTATTTTAATTTCACTTTCCAGTGGTTTTATCAGTTGTGAGAATTAAAGTGTTTTTCTGTTTACAGGCTAGACAGAGAACATTTACCTGCTCTCGGTAGCATGTCCGTGTCACTGTGGAAACGACCGCTGTGACGGTCTTCAGTTTAGATTTTTCTGTTGTTTTTTTAGTGGAGAAGTAAAGTAAGGCCACGCACATCCCAAGGCCAGTTTCGTAAGGGTGCGGGTAATAAAACACACTAATCAAAAATAAAGTAAAACCATACGCCAAAGAGCTCCCATTGAGCTGTTTTATTAAATATTGAGTGACGTTTCAAGCCCTACGGCTCTTCCTCAGACTTTGTTAGTGGAGACCATGGTCATGTCCATGGTCATAACACTGTGAACTGTATTGAGCAGATTGTCTGCAGTGTCCTTTGGCACTGCCTGCAGGAACATGGTGTCTCACTCTAAGTGGTGTGAATATGGGATAGTGTGTCAAATCTAGCAAGTGTAGCCACCTGGTGTCAGAAAGAAAAAAATAATAAGAGAGAGAGAGAAAATAGTCGGTTAGCTTGCATGAATTCCTGCTTTCTAATCGCACAAATACCCATTTGCATGAATGCAGAGACAGCCAGGTGACATGTAACACTACATTAGCCTCTATGTCACTCGTACACACAGCTCAAGACTTTCGCCGCAAACAGTGGAACCTCCTGACAAGCTGTTTCAACCTGTGTAAGTCCTGCCAGAGAGCAGGGTGTGCTGTGGGCGATGTAGTGCGTTTGCTGTGCCGTGTGGACTCTCAAGAGCTTTTAGCATCTAGTCAGCACAGGCTAGGGGTCAGTCTTTTTTCAGCTCAAGCACATCTAGCTATTCATGCTAATAATAGTAGTAGTAGTAACATTTAATCGCATCTGGAGTGCACAATTTACGATTAAACGAAATGTGCTTTCTCTTTTGAGACTTTCCTAGCCAGATAAATCAAGTGCACCTCAAATACTTGCCTTTGCTAGATTTTTCACCATGCATCTTTGTGGCACAGTAGTTTTGATTGGTGCTTTGTGGTTTTCATCTGTTATTGGTAATTTATGCACATATATTTGTTAATTCAAAATATGTATACAAAACTATGGGCCTTGAGTTGGTTAATAAGAACAAATTGTTTCATAAGGAGATTGTTCTTTCAGTTTTTTTGGTTAGTTTTTGTGTCGTTTTATGTGTGTTTGTGTTTGATTTTGAATTTAATACTTTTAGGAAGAATTATGTTTTTTATCATTGTTTGTTAATTTTCTTAAAGGTTATTCTTATTCATTTATTTATTGTACGTGGGCGTGTATGTATGTGTTTGTTTTGTACGTAGGAATGCAAGTCCTGGAGTGGAACATGGTACTTCTGACGGGGAAGACTTATGAAGAGGTGCAGGGACTGGTGGGACAGCAGTGCAACGAGGCAGAGCTTTGCGTCAGACTGTGAGTCTATCCTCCTGGACCCTCGACCGTGACTTTCCGTTGTTTTGAATGGAAGCCTTTATTACTGCCACAGAGTGATGATAAATCAAACATGTGATTCATCATTTGTTCAGGGATGTTCAGTTTCCTCTGAAGTCGCTGAGTCATCGCTCCCGGATGATTACCAGCATTATTTTTATCTACTTTTCACTCCTCTAATGACTCCTCTACTAAAAGTGTTGTGAGGAGTTCCTATGTACTTTTCGATGTAATTTCATTTCAGTGTACCTCCCCACTTTTTGACGGTCTATTTATCTGCCTGCGCGTCTTTTATGTCTGACCCCTGTTCTCTCAGTGATCTCAACATGTTAGGGGACTCAGAAGGTTCCCAGCACCTGGATTATCAGGAAAACCCTAAAGGTGAGACCTTATCTCCAGTATACACGCCTACTTTGTGGTATGATATCCACCGTGTGTGTGTGTGTGTGTGTGTGTGTGTGTGGTTTTCCCATGAAGATGTACCACATCAGTTGTGGTGTTTTTCACCGCATGCACCTTGTCCAGGTGATCGCCCCCCCAGGTCTCCAGGCGTCGACCCCAAGCAGCTGGCAGCGGAGCTGCAGAAGGTGTCTCAGCAGCAGGCCCCATCCACCGTCTCCACCTCCACCTCCGCGCTGCCCACCACCACCTCAGCCGCCTCCAGCCCCGGTCAGCCTGGCTCGCCCTCCGTCAGCAAGAAACGGCACAGCAGCAAGGTGGGTGTGTGGCGCAGGGGTCTGGTTCGTGTTGAAGACGTAATGTGCGAAGAAAAATTATTATTATTATTATTATTATTATTATTACGCAAAGTAGTGTTTCAAAAAAAATTGGGCAGGGTATTTTTATATTCACTGTATACCTGCATAATATCTGAATTAGCCTCTAATCATGATATACCTCGGCTGAGAGGAATTACATTTAGCAAAAACAGCGCCACTAATCCGTCTGAGCCACTTGATTGGATAAAGCACGTGCCCACACAGCTCTTCAGTGTGTTTTTTTTTCTTCTGTTTGACAATGCTAGCAACTGGATTATGGGATTATGAGTTTGTGAATGCTCTGTATATAGAGTCATGTGATCAAATATTAAGTCTTGCCGGGACTTATTCTCAGTCTCAGTCAATATCACAAAACAGTTCCATGACTAATGACAAATTGATCTATCGCTCTTGATTGATTAGTAACATTCACACATTCGTCTGCCTCGATCACTGAATGTTTCGCGTACAAACACTACAAAACAAACAACAACAAACTGACTCGGTAAGTGTAGCGGTGTGAAGTACGCGGTGTACAGATGCCACCCACGCTTGTCTGTGGTATCTTATAGTGTACCTATTCTTTTCTTACAGACAACAGATGGGGCCAAGACCCAGTCCCATCCTGTTTCTGGAGAAATACAGGTCAGAAGTGATATTACCAGAAAAGTGAATTAGAAAAGAAAACAGGTTTACTATTTAAAAATCTACATCTGATGTTTATCTGCATTAACGTGACTTATGTGATTGTAATCAATTGCCTACAAAAGAAATGCCGTTTTTATTCAAAAAGTTCCTTGTACACACTATACACTGTACACACACAAAAATACTTGTTGTACACATGTTATACTAACAGGCTCTTTCCATGTGCTTAAGTATATGTATATGTACTGTATAAGTCCAATAACTTTGTTCTTTGGTTTTGCAGCTTCAAATCCATTATGACAAGCAGATGGGCAACTTAATAGTGCACGTCCTCCAAGCTAGGAACCTTGCTCCGCGGGACAACAACAGCTACTCTGACCCTTTTGTTAAAGTTTACCTGCTACCAGGGAGAGGGTGAGTAATATTTAGTGTGCCCAATATACGAATTCAAGATCTTTTTTATTTATCTAGTTTGGAGAAATCTTTAAGAAAACACAGTCTTTATTTTTCTGTATACAAAAATAAATAATTTTTAGCGTGTCTGAGGAGTGGGGGATTCAGAAGCTATGAACCAGTTTTTTGGGGGGGGGATTGCCATGGTTCAAAAAGTGTGCGAGCTGCTGTGTTAACACCCCCCCCTAAATAGTTACTGTAAGGAGTATAGAATGAGCTATAAAGATTTTATAAAATATGTTTCAATGTTAATACTATCAGCTTAATGAGGTTTGAATGTGAATATAAATGTTTCTCTGTAGGAGGAATGCATCTCTGTTCCAGGATGAAAATATGGATGAATATATTTTTGGTGGAAGGTTTTCGTAGAAGCTTAAATCTAATATTCATACATAATGAAATTGTTTTATTTTCAATTGCTTTTTGGCTTACAGTGATGTACGGATGGGCGATGAGGACAATAGGCTATATACCGTGTATATATACAGTATATGTACTGTATATATACTGGTAGAGCATTTGCTATACCGTGTATACTGTGGCACACTGACTCAGGGGCAAGGACTGTTTTACATGATGTAGGCAATATCAGGGGATGTCCCCATGAGGTGGCATTGAGCTGCATGCGTATTTAATAGTATTTCATTCACTGTATCAGCAAAAACTAGGCATCACAAGATGGTTATTGTTTTATATAAACCATTTCTTAATTGAATTTTCAGAAAGAAATACTATCTTGTAATATATACCGTTACCGTACACGGTGATAGAACATTTTGGCTGTATCGCCCTCCCCTACCATTTTGCAGTACATCAGCCTTTCTCAATAATGACTCCATCACAGCTTTTATTAAACTGCATAAATGGTCCATCAGATGTTAAACGATTTCTTAATCTAGCATTTGATATGAACTCCTTGTTAAGGGATTTATCAGGAGTGGATCAATGCTGAATGCTAACGTCATGTAAATGATAGTCCAAATCGTATATAGGTTGACAATGTTTTTGTGTTTTGATGGTGCTCCTGTAATAGCTAGTCTGGGTGTGAGGGCAAGACAAATCAATAGATCTTATATTAGCCTGCGATGCAATGCACACTCTCAACAAGCTTGGTGCTCTTTTCTCTATGAGGTTATGCTCTAATGTAATTGTCTCTCCCAGACTCTATGTGCTATTTATGGGCCCCCCTTGAGACCTGCTGGTGTTTTTACAGAAGCCAGTTCACATAAAAGTGGCCACTCCTGCATGGGCAGATGATAATTCACCGTGTACACTGTGTATACGCCACAAACCCACGATCACGCTTACAGCTAAAGAACACCAGCTGCTATCCATAAGCTTACATCCACATACATGTTCCCGTTTGTCATCCACAGAACAATTAGTCCTTCAGTTTACACCTGTCTTGCCCCCTGGTCCAGCCCCGCCCCTGGACACCCAGCATATCAAACACATACAGCATAGTTTGGTGTCTGTCCAGTCCTTTGCCCCTCCAATGCACACACACACACACACACACCACAGACTGTGACCCCTCACCCCGTCTGACTATTGTTTCTGTATGTTGTTTTCTATATTTAATGCATGCTGGACCCCCTCAGTCAGGTCATGGTTGTCCAGAACGCCAGGTATGTGTCCACACTGCGTATGCCACTTTGGTCCGTTGGTTTTCCTTTGGTTGAAATTTGGTTGTCGGTTGGTCGGTTGATCAGCGTCGTCTTTTCTCCTCCTAACCCTTCGATTGGAAGGTCATTGCTTGCAATCGTCTCTTAGCTCAGCCCCTCTAACCCCCTTTTTTACTCTGACCCACTTTTGCACTTCCCCCTTTTTCCCCCTAATCTCATGCCGCCCTCTACAGTGTGCGTCTGTGTACTGTATTGTTAGTGTAGGACACACCTTTAACATCTTAAGTATTAACAGCTGCCATTCACTTTAGCCTCCCACTTAACAACACAACGTCCCCGAACGATAACCTCTTTCCCAACTACTAATTGTTGTGTTGTTTTTCTGATAGGTGGTGTTTTTGTGTTCCTAGTGTTTCTAACCATTGTGACTTGACCCCATAACATTTCCCCCTCTTCATTTTGTTTGAAACCCCTAAGCACTGTCTTACATAGTGCCCTGAGAGTTTCCCTATATACCCTACATTCATTGTACCCTCTATTGCACCCTTTATTTTCCCCTGCATCCCTTATTTATTCCGTCATATTATATACCCCAGTTATATACCCCTATTATATACCCCAGTTTCATACTAAATCATATCCAACAGTCCGAGATCACCGCCTACCTTTCATTGTAGCCTGATGTCCTTATACTGTGACCTTAACATTGTGCCATCTGAAAAACACTGTGACATTGTACACTTGTATTGTATGTAATTTTAATTGCATCGCAGTGGTCCCCTAAGCTCCAGTCCCGGTGCACTGTGGGTATTTAAAAACAATGTTTTTTGATGACTTGCTGTGTTTGTTGTGTGTTTCCTACAGTGCTGAAAATAAGAGGAAGTCCAAACACGCTGGTAAGAGTCTGAACCCCGAATGGAACCAGACTGTCATCTATAAGAATATCCACCTGGAACAGGTATTTTGACACACACACGCATTCAAGTCCACAATGTCAAAGACTTTGTCATCATAGACAGTTAAAACATTCCCTCTTGCCATAACCCTCACTGCAGGTCTAATCATATGGATAATTTGGACTGCACTGAGACCCAAAGCAGACGATTTCCCCGTTCCCTGTGGATTTTGTGTAGATCGTAATTAAACTGACAATGACCTCGCAACATTATTCTGCTGTATGTTTGCTATACTGTAGCGTTTGCTAGCAAATCAAAGGCTGTCTCAGCATCTGCGGTTCCGAATAGCGAGGTGGAACAGTTCTTAATGGAGATACTCCCTGTGATTGATGGGTCAATAGTTTTAGTGCAGCAGATATATATTCCAATGGGATTTCCATTTGAGACGATTCACTGGGTCCATATCAATCACACCAGATGTGTAGAATAATTGTTTCTGTGTGTCTATGCTACTTATTTTTTGGCCTCAGAGGTTTACAATTTTTTTTTAAATATTTATTCCTTTAAATTTGTGTTTCAGCTAAGGAAGAAGACTTTAGAGGTCAGCGTGTGGGACTACGACAAAAGCTCCTCCAATGACTTCTTAGGAGAGGTGATAGTACAGTACTGATACAGTACTACACTACAGTGTATCGACATATCTCTTTATATTCCTTACTGTAAATATACTGTATATTGCTGTTTATTGTCCCCCACATGAAACTAGAGGATTGCTTTTAATACCGTGGACCTGATTTGTAACAAACCTGGAGGGGTTGGCCTCTAGGTTTGTTAGAGGGGTTGGGTTGTTGGGTTGTTGGGTTGACCTGATGTCTTGTAGCAAGATAACATTGGGCTGTGGTATGTCAATCAAACATTTACATACCTGGTGTTACATGTAGTACCCTGGCCTACCGCTAGGGTCACAGTACTTGCTACAACGAGTCAACCAACCAAGGCAACCTCGATTTTAATGTCTCCTAACAGCTGTCAGCTGTCATAAATTACAGTTTTTCTCAATCGCTTTGGCATATTTTTTGAAACTGTCTTAACATTTTCTAAACTGTAAGTGAAATTGTTACAACTGTTTTATGGAACATCACAACTCTATTGCATGTTTGCAAAATGTAGTAACTCACCCAAAACATTGAATTCATGGCCAATGCCACCAAAATGAAAAGTTTTTTTGTCATCATTTGAGCCATACTGGTCAAAATGTTTAGATGGAAATGTTTTTTATATACAGATGTTTTTTTATGTACACATTTTTTATGTACAAAGTTTTGTTCTACTATTTTGTTGACACTGACTGCTTACTGCACTATACAAGAATGTCAGTTTTGTCTAGTTAAATGCTATTGTGTATCACACTGAGCTTTTTAGATACCGATTTCTACAGTTGGTAAAATAAAGTAATACTGCACAATACTTTCACAAAACTTTCCATGTCATAGATATTTATGGAATATACATGTACTGTATGTCTGACAGATTTTGAAAATTGATGACACATGTGAAGATTATGACAATTTCACTGAGAAGCCACTCGTCAGTTTTGATCAGCAAGCCATGTGCATGTAGTAATTGGGCAAATTGGAGAGAATTGTACTTTGCACACGTGTGCTAAAACATGTGCAATTTGCTTGAATAAATAAGACATTCAAATCTGGTGTGAACAAGAATTGTTCAGAGATTTGAACTTGTTTTGAAATATATAATTCTCATTCGAGAATTGAGCCAAAGCGATTGAGAAAAACTGTAACACGAGATGGGGTGTCATGACGGCCAAGGGGGACCCCATTTTATACTGTACACTTGTTTTCCCAGGTCCTCATTGACCTGTCCAACACGGCCCAGCTCGATAACGTACCGCACTGGCTGCCATTGAAGGAGCAGAGCGAGGGGGACCACCACCGTCGATCCCACTCCAGCCAGGGCCGCCAGCATTCCTCCAAACCCTCCTCGCAGCACTCCTCTCCCAAAACCACCGGCTCCACCCATGACCTCCAGGATTCGCCGAAGTCATCCGTCATCAAGAGTCGGAGCCATGGGATCTTCCCCGATCCAGCCAAGGGTAGGAGATGTCCCCCCTCAACACCTGCTTGACCCCCACCCCTATTTACCCCTAGTCTCCTACTTTCACTTTTCTGTTTTCTTTCTTACTTCCCTCAGTCCAGTTACCTTTGTCCCTCTGACCGACCGTCAGGTTTTATTTTATTTTTTTCTCGATCTTCTACGATCGCTGTTTCCCTCCCTCTCTCTACCCCTATCTTACCAGGTTCCTTTCTTCCCCGCCATTTTTCTCACACATTGTAGCTTCAGCTTCATGCTTTTTGCTTTTGTCGTGGTTGCTTTTTTGTTTGGGTTGCCATGTCTCCACCCTGCGCAGAGGCTCCGCCCTAGCTTAATTCTGTCCTTCTGCTAACACTGAAGGCAACATGGCCGTGGAAGGCTTTGAACTTTGCTCAAACAATGAGTGCAACATGAGCCATGGTACCGAGTCTTAACAAGTCAGTTACCATAGCTAACTAACTAACGAGTAACTAGCAAGCTAACGAGTAGCCATTGCGTCAAACACTGTAAGGAAACGTAAACGACACAGTAACAGGCTGTAGATTAGCTAAAATAAAAGATAGTGTTTTTGGTAATTTGGTAAATCTGGTTGTTTTAGACATGCAGGTGCCCACTATTGAGAAATCTCACAGTAGCCCTGGCACATCGAAGCCTTCCTCGTCCGAGGGACTGAGCCAAAGCCATGGACACAGCCATTCTCGCTCACATGGTGCTTCGCGCTCCAGCAAAAGCGCCTCACGGCAACACCACCAGGGCGCCACAGGAAGTGGCGGAGGCGCCACAGGAAGTGGCGGAGGCAATGCCGTAGCGACGGGCGAAGCCCCTCACCAGCAACAACAGCAGCAACCGCAGCAGCAGCCACTGCAACGTCTCCAACCAAGTAAACCGAGACGCAAATAAAGCCTTCGCAGCATGGCCTCCTCGCGCTCATCTGTTCCACCTTCCTATTATTTGTTTGTTTTCTTTTAAACTTCTTTTTTCCGTTTTCGCCCCTTCTACCCTCCAGTCCTCTTCCCCTCGTTTTCACAGTTTGTCCACCTCTCACCGCTTCTCTTCTGTATGTACTCAGTGTGTAGAGCTAGCACCCCACCTGTACTGTAGCACTCTGTCTTCCACCTTCCTCAGTGTGACGCCTTTTCAAACGGACACAAAGAGGCATTAACCTAGCTCCAATGGGTTTTCATATTGGGAATAGCTAGCTTAATACACAGCTTTACCTGCAGGTAAACTATGAAAACTTATATCTTTTTTTTTTTAAACAATGCTATTAAATTAACTTAACTAATGAACTTTTTATTAACACTTATATTAAAAGATTGTTTTTTAACCCTTCTTTTAAATAGACTGACAGAAAAAAATAAAAACAAACACATTTTTAAGTAGCAAAATCTGAAACAAGACCAAGACTTTATGGGCAGCAAAGCCAGGACAATCTTTCAGTTAATGGCCGCGATGATATACCCTAAATCTCCGTAGATGACTTGGATAGCAATATGTCACTCTCCTAATGGGCTGCTTTGTCAGGAGAAAATGTGGGCACTTTAATGGGAGACTATTTTATTAGAGCAGTAAGATGTCAGTTAAACATTGTTTGATGCAAAACTAAAACAGAAGAAAGTTGCTCTCCCATCCCTTCCCTAAGATACCATTTACCTCTTTTGGTATTTTTATTTTATTTATTTAATTTTTTTCTGGGAGTTCCTTTTGATTTAGATTACATTAAGAAACAACAGCCGGCTTTTCCGAGGCTACTCCACTGGGATGGCTGTGCATGCGGTTCCACCATCCCCTTTGTGTTTTGACTCAAACTGGACCCACAATGCACCTCAGTAGACGCACACTCCCCCCCCCATTAGTGGCATTTGGACGGGGCGAATGTGCACAGCTCACTGTGGCTGCATGTGAATGACAGTCAAGCTGGTTGCCTTCGTGAGGATATTCTGCTCTCTGAGTCTCCATCTTGCCCCCCCCCCTCCTTTTCCATCTTGACTTCCGGCCTTGACCTTTGTCTCCTGGCGTGATCCTCTGACCTCTGACCTCCACCTGCACAAAAAAAAAAAAAACCTAAACAATGCACACTTAGGCCAAAGAGGCCGCCTCTCTCGGAGGCACCAGAGACACAGTGTAGCGGGCGTGCTCACCATTCAGAGAGCCCCCTCTGATTGGCTGCCTGCCCTGCCATCGGCTTCGTCGGTCAAAGGGAGCAGAGCCGACGGCAGACGCATGACCCTCAGGAAAGCCATGTCAGAAGAGAGACCACAGCCCACTGGAGGTGAGATTTACCCAGGAACCTCCTCTCTGCCGTGTGACTGAAGCACAGATGGAGCAAGGAGCGAGAGAGAAAGAGAGCGAGAGAGAGAGAGAGAGAACGAGAGAGAGAGAATGAAAGAAAGAAAGAGAGGATGCGAAAGCGCTACTAACGCACACCTGCAGAAAGGAGAGGGCGCCTTAAAATAGTAGCAGTACAGGAAGGGAGAGAGTGAAAGAGCGAGTGGCACTCAGCCACATCACCAGAGATTGATGCAGCGAGATGTAACTCTTTAATGGCCGCTGACAGGGTTCACTAATACCATGAAATGAATGGCTCCAAGTGCCATATGATTCACTGTCAATTAACACCATGTCACTTCCACAACTGCTACGTCACACGTCCTTAGACAGTCTTTTAAAAAAAAAAAATTTCGGGTTCATTGACATGGTATTAGCGAACAGTTTCGTCAATCGGTGGTGTTTTTGATCGATCTGAGGGAGAAGTGTCTGCATTAATCCTGTTCTGCACAAACAGTCATGCATTTCACATCATTCATTTTTTACCTCGTTGGCTATTTGCTGGGAGTTGTGACGTCGCTTGGATAAATCCTAGAACAGTTTGACCGTTTGTTAGGAACTACATTTTAACAGTGCACGTATAAAGAGTCCGAAGCTTTAATTTATATAAAAAAAGTTGAAGTTAACAATTTTAAACAAACCTTTTTAAGTCAACTATGTTGATAATTACACTAATGGTTAAGTTAAGTAGAAGTTAAGTAGAACAATAATTAAATAGAGAATTTAGTTTCTTAGTAACATTTGGAGTGTACTTTCACACAGACAACTAACAATGTCGGTAGGGTCTACGTGCCTCTTGTTTTAACTTCTGTTTACATATGTGTAATATGTGTGCAATATTTCTATGGAAATGGATGTGCATTTCATGTTAATAATGTTCTCTATATGGGTTTACTTGTTTGTGGTCTTGTCCTTGTCTAAGAGACAGCTCTTCTACATTTGTCCACATGCTTTTTCTAAGTCTTCAGTGTTAAGTGTTGCTATCCATTACCACTCAAACATTCTAGCAATAGCCTGTTGTTATACTGTTTAATTTGATTATGGTATAAATACTATAAACTGGTAACTACTGTATGAGACATTTACTAAAACATCTTTGTTCTAGTTTATGTATTTCTAGATCTTTCTATCCCTCCATGTCTCTATCTCCCTCTTGTGACGGGTCTGGTCATATGTTCGCACAGTGCGGTCGAGCTACAGGACTGGAGATGCCCCAGTCACAGCTGCCTCATTGGACAGTGGTTTGAGTGGCAGCGCCTATAGCCTATTAGATGAGGATGGAGAGACCAATGAGGTGGACAGTGCCATCTTCCAGGTGCCACGATTGTGAGTGGGCTAATATCCATTGTATTCTATTCAAAGCAATATTTATTTGATAATAATACAGAAATTCCGCTCTGAAATGGGTACAGCTTTCCAACAAGAATAACACATTAATTTCTTATTAAATGTTAAGTTTTCTAAGTAATAGAATGTCATTTTCCAGTGGAAAAATCCCAAATGGAACGGATATATTAAAATCATCAATGGGGCACAGTGACTCTGAAGGTGAGATTTCTACCATGTGTGCGTGTTGGTAAACTCACTGTAATTGAGTGTGTGTGCAATTGAGAATGCATTTGTGTGCATACAGGTGCTTGTGTTTTTAGGCCTCACTATTGGGTTTAATGCAAACCTAGTTTATCAATCATTCTCAAAACACCAAGTCTATCATTTGAGCCTGGGGATATGCTTACTGGCGTCATCTTCCAATCCCATTATATTTACACCCATTAAGAGGTTATTTTATTTGCAGTTCTTTATTTCCCATTGTCCTCCTCGCTATGAAGTTGTTTTCTGAGCTGTGTTGGTGACAGCAGGCACTGGCATGACAGTCGGGAACGATGTAACACGACCAGAAAAGCATGAAAGGAACTGAGGGTTTAAAAAAAACAGAACAACATTCACACAATGTCACTATTACTTTTGCTGTTACTTTTTCCTCTTCCTCATTTAGTCCGTCTACCCACCAGTTTGTAGATGAACCACTCTTAATACACATTCACGCAGAATCCCACTCAGTCTACCACCATTGCTGTTGGCTGCCAGTCATTTGTTGGCACAGCTTTGAAATAATTATTTCAGTTGAGTTGCCAGGGAAACCGGAGGCCAGTCGGTGCTTCTCATAATTTCCCTCCAAATAGATGTGATTTGTAGGGCATGGGAGTCACTGTGACAATATACATTCTGTCCACTAGAGGGCAGTGCAGCCTGCGCACAATCAAAAAAGACTCCTCATTCAAACAACAGCTTTTCGAGTTTAAACAAATGTATTTGAAACCGCAATGAACAACTTCATTCATTATTTTGGAGGCGCTGGGTGTGTCATTTCAAATGGATGGACCTTTACTGGCTCAGCGTGCATTCCTGTGGGTGTGTGTCTTACTATACATGTGTGTGCGCGCAGGTAAGACGCAGGTAATGGGCGAGATAAAGATAGCTCTGAAGAAGGAGATGAAGACGGAGGGCGAGCATTTGGTTCTGGAGATCCTTCAGTGTCGCAACATCACCTACAAGTTCAAAACCCCGGACCACCTGCCAGGTAGCACGCACATTAACAAGCGTGCGCACGCACACACACACACACACACACACACACACACACACGTAAAAACACGCAGACACATATTCTTGATGTATTTAAATAATAGTAGGAAACAGCGCGCCCACATAACTAAACTGATACAAAGCTATACTGTGTGTGTGTGTGTGTGTGTGCGCGCGTGTGTGTACACATGCAGACCTCTACGTAAAGCTGTACGTGGTAAACATCGCGACACAGAAGAGGATCATCAAGAAAAAGACGAGAGTGTGTCGCCATGACCGCGAGCCCTCCTTCAACGAGACATTCCGCTTCTGTATGAACCCCACCGGTCACTCTCTGCAGGTGCTCTAACACACACACACACACACACACATTGACATTGTATATAGTTACTGTTACTGATGAAAAACTTAGTTTCTTTGCCTTCATAATGATTTCATAATGCTTCTGTTGTAATGCATTAGTTGAGTTTAATGAGCCTAGCTTTTGGGAAATTGGTTTAAAGACCCTTGCATTTTTCAGATGAGTAGAGTTTTTGTTTGCATTTCCTTCGATGAGTTGTTTTTTTGGAGTTTCAAGGTTTTCATCTGACAGTTACGGCACACTGCATGTAAATTGTAGTTTAATTCTAATCGGTTTGACATGTTCTGTTGGCATTGTTGTTCTCGTCCCAGCTCTTCCTGGTTTCCAACGGGGGCAAGTTTGTGAAGAAAACCCTCATCGGGGAGGCCTATGTGTGGCTGGACAAAGTTGACCTCCGCAAGAGGGTGGTGAGCTGGCACAAGCTGCTTGCCAGCACTGCCCAGATCCACTCATAGGGGGCCTGCTGGGGCAGTAAGAAGCTTCTGATGTATACGGGGGACGCTTCGTCGGGCCCTGATCCACTGTGTGTGGATAGAAGGGGGCTGCTGGGGAGCAATACATCTCTTAAATCTCATTTTCAGGGTAAACATTGCTTGGTTTTCTAGCTCAGTGGTTCACAAACTTTTCTCAAACATTTTGAGCCACGATCAATACGTTATTTATTGCCTGCGACTGTCCTTGTGCACGTACGAGGGGGTTGCAAGCAATTGATATAAGTATAATTTCAACAACCCCTAACATCATTAAAATGTATCCACATTTTATCAAAGACAACAAAACTTTAAAAAAAATTAAATAATATATATATATACATACATACATACATACATACATACACACACACACACACACACACACACACACACACAGTACCAGTCAAAAGTTTGGATCCAAAAAGTTTGGACCCACTTTCCCATCCAAACTTTTGACCAGTTTGGACCCACTTTCCCACTGTATATATATATTTTTTGCTTCAGGGGCCCCACACAGTTTGAGAACCACAGTTATAGCTGGTCATTTGTGTAGAGGCAGAAACAGAAATGGTCATTTTTGTGATATGGAAAAATTGTCAGGAAGTAGTAATGTGTTTACAAAACAATGAACACGTGTTTACAGGAAGTAGTTTAGCCAGGAATGAGTAGAATACAGGTGAAGTAAAACGCAAAATCAACCAGGTATTAAACAGTTTAATTTACACGCAATAGTTACACGCACCCACACACATACAGACAAAAGTATACACTACAGTTTTGTGCGCACACTAAAATGGACGAGAAAAATAACTTTTAATATACAGGAAATGGACACGTGTAGAATCTAATTTATTTATTTAGTTCTTTCATCCATGAATGAAATTTAGGTTATTTAAACAGACTCAGAATTTCTTTATTTTCGTCTGCAGAGTTTTATTGATTTACAAAGCATTTTGGGAATGAAATATTGAAGACTCCAATAATGGAGAATTATTATTTATTTTTATATTATGATTATAACATAGAAGTCTATCATTTGTCTTCTCCTCAATTATTAAAGTTATTATTGAAGATTATTGAAATTCTTAGAAATCAGGATGATCATGGTGTGATATATATTTTATAGCATACTGCCATTCAAATGTAAGATATTTAAAATATCCCAGCAAGCATGTTGTGGACCTTTATTGAAAAAACATCTAAATTATTTGTTGGACACATCTCTTCAATCCCTTAACATGAAATTATGTCTTTACCAGATGGCAATTTCTGTTCTGTAGAGAATTGATTTTACTATATCAAATTGAACACTATATTCTGTGCACTGTAGTCTTCATGGCATCTAGTGCGCAAAACCTGTCACCTATGAAGTTCACTTTGTATGTAGTAAAATGTCATAGTTGAAAATGAATTCTATCATATATATAGCTATATATATATATATATATATATATATATATCTTTATCAGAGACAATCCAGTCATGATGATTGTGGCATTACAGATTTATTTATTCATGATACCCCTTAGAGTTTTAGACATTAAGCATATGAGATGTATATGTAGTTTTATTTCCTTGTAGCTTTATGCATTATTAAATGTATGCATATTTACAGTCTTTAGTCCTGCTTTGAACTCCAAGGGCAGCCCATCAATAATGCACACTTATATATTACTTTGCACTTTCTTCGTAGAATGTAAAAACTGACTTTGTGATCCTGCTAAAACAAGCTATTTCCAAGGTGAGAAACTAGAGAAGTATCATCAGCGAACAAGATGCCATTAAACGTGTGGTCGGGATATAGCAATCAGCCAACATTTTCCAGTTGAATATTTTTTCCCAGTTTTCCTTCAGTGATACTATAATTTTTTGTCCCCCTATAACAATATTTCTTTTAAATAGCATCACTGCCAACACCAAAGCACTCCTATGATTCTGACATGTTGTTTTTTTTACTTACCAAATTCATGCGGTTTTGATTATACCAACATGGTTTATATTCATTGTCTGAGTTATTTTCTATGCTTGTGAAAGGGTCAAGAGGCAAGAGGCTGGTTCATTGTTAAATTGTTTTCTAATTGTGATAGCATTAAAACCACAATGTGTATCTGAGTAATTTCTATGCAACATTAATAAAATGTTCAAACTGGTGTTGCATTGGTCAAAAATGCATATTGATTTTTTTTTAATAACAACTATTGTTACTTTTTTTTGTATTCATATGATTTGTTTTTGTTTATTTATTTTATTTTGTATTGTGATATAGAACTTATTTATTGCCCATGAGACTTTATTTCTTATGTTGTACATTTGTTAACATGTCAAGTGTGTGTCTATATATTTGAGAGATTTTTTTTTATACACAATGTAGTGCTTGTTTACAATATTTAGGGCCTCAAACTCAGAGAACCAACTTTCTAGCCCCTGCACACTCACACACCCCTACACACTTAGATTTCAGTTGGGTTGATTTGAATTCTAGCTTCTTTTGCACTTCTTTGTATAGTTTGATGATTTATATTATAAAGACAATTATCACAGAAGTTCAGGTATTGTATTCACTTGATTTATTTTTAAATGGCGTTTTCATTTTTCTGCATCAGGACCCATGTGTTCTCATCGCAATTCCACACAGAATCCACACATGGCATTAGTTCCCATGCATTATTTTTTCATCAGGTGTTATCTGTTTAAAAGTGTTGACTAAAAATTTCTCTCACACAAGGAAAAAATTATGAAAACACATAAAAAATCCTTCACACAGATGCCGTCTCTCTATTTCCAACCTTGTAAATACTTTTTTTTTTCTAATGGGGGGATAATATGTCTTTTTTCAGACTAAAGCATGTGATCATTAAAATAACACAAAATGTTATTATTTTGATCAATGTACAGAGGATTGCCTGAGATTTGACCATCTATCTGTCTATAGTGACCGAGAACTTTCCTGCCCTTTACACCAAACACAAAAGGTTTACCAGAATCCAAATACACAGAAGTTTATCTTAAATACTCAAGTAGTTGCAGGAGAATTTAAATGTGCTCACACTGGATGTTGCATGTTTTGTTGGTGGTTCATACTATTTTTGTGTCCAGATACTATTTAAAAAATGAGCGTTAGAGAAGAGAACAAAATGCTATAGAGGGGAAGTTTATCAAGGAAAATTATTAAAAATTATTTAATGATGTATGCTGACTGTACAAAGATTATGCTTGTAAAACCTGTCTGGTTTTCCACTTGTACGTAAGCAGAAAATAATCTGTCATGGTTTTGTGATTGTACACAGGAGGTATTGATAAATTATGCAAATTGTGCTGTAAAAATGGCTGTTGCCCCATGTCTAAATATTAAATATCTGTATAAATTAAATGTGTGTATGTTTTTTAATATATATGATTTATAATTATAGCAAATTTGTTGCTGTATGAAGAATCAATATTAATTTACTATCATTTAAATGCATAACGTCGTTTCTACGGATTCCTATTAAACAATTTGTAATTTTATTGTCAAACCACAAGATGGCGTCATGTGATCTACAAAAATACACTATTAATCCAGAAAACCAATTACATACATTCACGGACATTAACAAAGTTTACCGGAAGGCTCCAGTTTAAGTATTTTACTTTTTTAAATACATATGACTTCACTACATTTTATTTTATTTTTTTTATTTTATTTTATTTTAATTTGAAGCAAGGTTGGTTTTCAGCGAATGTTTCTTGAAAAGCACAAACAGGTGATAAAGGCCAGGGGCACGTTCAATCTGAAAACGGTGTGCACCGTTTTGCCATCGATTTTCTGGTTGTTTCCTCAAGCTTTGAGGTACGTTTTCTCTCGTTTGGTGGTTTTATCAGATGTGTTACCTATCAGCAGCGCCAGCGACGTGTACGATTAAACCCCGCCGTAGGCCTATTAAAAAGACAGTGCCACAAATAGTGCCAACTTAAATCCTTGCAACGGTGCTTATTAGAACAGCATATAACGCGCCACCTTTTACGTTCAAATAAACCTTTTTCTTCATTTCCTCGGGACTGACGTGGCCCTGGCCACACGCATGCGATTGGAAACCAGTAGGGACACCGGCACCTTTTGGTAGAACACGGTTTACTCTGAAAAGGCTTTACAATTGTGCAGTTATAAATCTACATCTAACACATTTAACATCTAATACATTTTATATATGGGTTTTGGGAGGTAGAGTGGGTGTTTATTTTGAATGGCACACACCTGAATGTGACAAGATATTAGCACCACAAAATCTTAGACTGTAGACTACATTTAGTCCTCACCGTTAATCCTAAATGTCAACCTTAGTTTTTATTTGCAACCAGAAAGAGAGAGAATCTTCTAAGGAAGCTACAGGAAGTTGTATTAAACACAGCACAAAGATCGCAGACATTAAATGTTTAAATCCACTTTTGCTATTTCTCCCTCTCTACTCGAAAACTCCCTTGTAAAATGTACAAAATGTCATCCCTAACAGTAAAAACTACCTGCTATCAATATGAAAGAGGTAAGCCACAAAGATACTTTCTTATTGACTTTGTTTGAATAGGTTTCAGTGTCTTGTCTTCAATCAAATTATTTAGTTACCCTCTATTAATATACATAGGCTTACAAGGAAATGCCAGATGCACAACTATATTTCTGTGTGTGTGTTTGTGTACTGCATGTGGGGTATGAATCAATCTAGCAGGTGCACCTGTTAGGCTTAGAATCTACAGCTGGAGCTTTAATCCGCGTTTTCCTTCTTTCGCATAGGTTTTATTTATTTATTTTTTATATTGTTTCTTTGCTTTTCTGACCATTCTTTTACCTTTTCCCTCTTTCTCTGGTGGTAGCCTCAGATCTCTCACTTCTAAGGACATGTTGTTGTTCCCCTCTTTTGGCTTCAAAGATCAGCCTGCATCAAACCGGGGCCTTTGTAATGCATTGCTGTCTCTGTGCATCTGTGATTCACAGGGCGCTGAGGCTGATCAAACCAGATCTGTCCAGGCTGCATCAGGCTACATCTGCGGCTGAATCTGCCTGTATGGGTTCAGACTGGGGACATGCCCCCATCAGACATGAGTTGAACCCCAAAAGAGTAGCTGTCAATATTTGATGCATCGAGAGATAAAGGTCAGAACTGCCATTTACTTTCAACTAGGTTCGAGATTACAGCAGTATCAGAAATGTAGGTGATAAAGGTAGGAAGATAACCGATATGATTAGCAAGGTAGACATAATCATTAAAGGGACACAATCATTTTTCTTGTCGTTAAAACCTGTTTGTTGTTTTGGGTTGAAACTCAGAGTGCAGATGCACCTCCCACACCTGCTGAGTTGCTGGTGACCCTCTTTATTCCTCCCCCTACAGCGCTCAAAGGCTCACACGATATACCCTCCCCTGACCGATATATGAGCAGGAAAAGTTATTGACCGATATAGGCAGTTTTTGGCACATCACATAAATCCGAATCTGCTATATATTTTGGCCGATACTGACATGACATAAACATTTACAGTTTCCACAGGTGTAATCTTTGTTGCATCTTTTTAATTGTGTTTGAGAAACCTATGCGAAAAGTGTGCGTTTTATGTATACATTTAAAAAAATAACATGGCAGATATATTGTTAACAGAATTATTTTGCTCTGAAATATCTATTGTATTTAAAAATCCAGTATCAGTCAGGCTTTAGTTTCATGCGCAGTTGTATTTTATACAACCAACATTGAAGTCGGTAGAAATTTGGGGTTTCATATTATTTATGTTGAAGACTCATTGTAGAGCTGTAAGATCTACAAGAACCTGTTAGTGTTATTATGTTAGGGCAGGCATATCCCAGACATTGACATTGCGACCTTCTAGCTATGGGAGACAGGGCTGGCTTATCGGTCACTTCTTCCTGCACACGCACTCCCCTATACCAATGCCACCTCTCTGTCTTCCTCTGCTGCTGTCTTCACTGGTGATAAGCTACATGTACCCAGCCAATATACATGATAACGCAATTACGGTGAGACCTGATAAGTAGAGGGCAAGCGGGAACAATCTGGACTTTGATTTGATTTTGAAACTGTCCTTTTTTCCGCCGGGCTCGATGTATTTTGTACCCTGGATGAGAAAGGTCCCGCTGTCATATACAAAGTGACATACCGTCGCTAATCAGTAATGGGAATGTCTTATTGTTAGATCAACCCGCTGTCTGGGAATACGAGTGCCCGGCAAATGGCAAAACAGAAAGACTGTGTGACACTGGGAACGACAGGAGGTAGGTAGGGAGAGCATTTTGTACCAAAGAGAATACATCTACAAAGCAACGTACAATAAGTACATTTGTCAATAGTTTCATAAATTATACACCAGTCATACTAGGTGTTGACAATATTACTTTGCCACGAGTCACGACGCAGGAAAAAGCCTCTCTTAAACGTTGAGATAACACCTACTGTAAGTATCACACGACGTATGGACATCACGTAGTTCTACTTTTGTTATCTGGCCGGACCAAGCATAGCTGTGTGAAATAACGGTGTCATTATTACCCGTATGCGGCCTGCCATCTACAAAGGCCGCACCTTATTAGAACTACAAATGACAAGGTGTGACAAATGGGCAGTAGACTGGATCATCAACGTATTACACGAATCATGGAAAAGCCACATGAAAAATCTGGATGTTGTTGCGTGAAGTCTCCTCACCATTCATTCCATTATGGCTCCAAGCGTTCCCCCCAAGCATTGACCGAACGATTTAAACTCAAAGTGTATGAGACGATACAAGCTTCTTCCATCTCCCGGGATGCGCCCTGAAGATCGCTCCGCCGATGACTGGGTCATCCAGAGGGCATCTTCTGCCTCGCCAAAACGTCTCCTCCTGACAACAGAGCTTCCACTAATAATAATGTGATCAGTCAGCGCACACAGGGAATGGAGCCTGACTCTGTTCCAAGTAAGGACATCGTATTAAACACTCGCCATCATGTCTCTCCATGAGACAGAACCATGACAAACGTCGCCGCGGAGCAGCCTGCAGTATGAGAATGCACGTGGTTTATGTGGTGACCTCCACATAATAGACAAAGACAAAGGTATTACTGTCGGACGGCTTCTATCCTGTGTTTCCGCTAAGAGTCAAATCACACATTGAAGAATGAATTAGTCTCCTTGGAGATAAAATTCCTCTCCCATTATCTTATCCTAATCAACTCTGCATGGGAGATGCCGATTAAACTTGAGATTTAGCATTTGTCCTGAGAAATTAATGAAAGCGGGGAAAAAGAAATGCATTTTTGCACAAATGCAGGCTTTCGAAGTGCCCTATAGTGAAGGCTCAGCATGATACACATCCATTTGTTGTGCATTGTGACGTGACATGACATGACAGTGACATGTTTAATGCTTCAGCTTTTTGAACAGGAGTCAGTTTTGACAGGCACTCAGTCTTATCCTTTCATGTTATTAACATGGTCTTTGCTTTTCTTGTGTTGTCAGCATCTCAGAGAGCACCCAACTGAACACAAACCTAATCACAAGGAGGAGCAATCGATCTGAAACCCTGTCTTCGTTACTGAGCTAATAAGTCTCACAGTATGCACACAAAGAAATAGACTTCAGGATTCAAAAAGGATGTTTTAATGAGCTGTTATATATTCCAATTCTGCTTACTGCTTGGTTAAGCACGGTTATGATGAACTTAACCTTATAAAAAATACATTTTAATTTTACATATACTGTAGGTGCTTCCACATTAATGTGAAAAGGATGAAAATGTCTACAATGACTGTGCCAAAATCCTACCTAATTTAATACAGCCAACTTAGTGGCCAACATAGCCAACTTTCTCTCACATACAGTACAATTCAACAGGTGTTTGAAATGAGACACACTTTATGCCCCATTATCCTACAGTATAACTGACCAGTATACTGTAGGTGTACTGGAACATAAACACTACAATGGTTTATACGCTGTTCCCTCTCTGCTGCTCTCAGCGTAAATATCCAACTGGTGGTTCTTGCTAGCCGGGGAAACAATGGTCTTCTGGTGCGGTCGTGAGGCGGTCGTGAGGCGGCAGCGTGGCGACAGCAAGGCGGTTGCTAGGCGACGGCTGCCAGGCGATTTTTCCCCGGATAGGTGGGTGGGGAGCTGGTGAGAGAGGCCACGCCTGCTGCCTGCTTGGCCAGACACTCCTGGCTGACTTACAAACACCTTTACGTCTCTCTCCTCCAGGACTTCATAGTGACTTTTTTGTATTGACCGGTTAGTCAAACATCACATTGGCCCCCTTCACATAAAGTTAACCACAAAGGTTTATAAAATATGTCCTGTGAGGGGCGCTTTAGTCCAGCTTTACCAGCAGTTTATCTCCAACCAACTCAAGGAGGCCTAACTGGTTTCAGGAAGACAGGAAGACATTATTGTATCATTGCCAATTTTTGCAAATCCATAACCATACTGCACCAAGCATCATCTTAACTGTACCCAGTTATGGTGCTATTATATCTGTCTGTTAGATGTATCCTCGAGGATTCGTCTGACCAACAGACATAAAGTAGTGTGTTCCTACAGTATGTGCATTGACTCCTGTTCTAAGCGTTTTTAAGCAACCGCAGGTCTTCAATCTATTCAATGTGCCTTTTTTCATTTGTCTAACGTTCCCAGACATTATCCAAAGCAGACAATGTCTGCCACCAATCTCATGTTAATGAGATTGCGCAAATATGCTGTTTTTATAAAGGACGGTTTGGTAATGGAACCTAATTTCTCACTGGAAAATCAGCCTAATCCAGTTAGTGAGTTTATTTGGTTTCATAGTTTAAGGGAACAGACTGCATGAAGGATTGGCATGGGATTTTCGTTCAAAATGACATTGCATGGAGGCTTATGCCCACTTATCTTTTATATTTTATTTGACACAAACATGAATTTATTGTAGAAAGCATCGTAATGCACCCTGACCGCAGTGTATTCTTGTTACTGATATAGAAACATTTTAGTAGTGTTGCTGGTGTGTTGCGCTGTAATAGAAATTAGGACTAGAAGCGCCAGAACTTTCTAAAAGCTCTGCTCTCAAGCCCGGCCCCATCTCTCCCCTGTTGCTCTGTAAATACACTCATCTAGAAGGCGTTCCTGGCGAGGGTTCCCAGAGGTGCAGCTTTTATACGAGCCCAGCGAAACCTGATATCTTCCGAGAGAGGGAACATGGCGGCTGTTTGCACAGTGGACCTATTTGTGTCAGTAATACAGTAATAGTAGGTAAACTATGGCTCTGTCTGTAGGCCTGTCATGCCACCGGGGCTAAGCTAACGCAGCACACGCAGGTATGAGGTATGCGCACCCAGAATTATTTCCATGGCACAAACTGTATGGTAACGCCATAATTATGACAGGAAAATAACTGCACATTAACTAATTACTGTGAATGCTGTGCCCCCCCCCCCCCCCCCCATCCCCCCTCACCCAAAAACAGCCTCAGCAGCTGTTCTGGATATTGTCCCCATTATACACAACCGCACACACACACACTCATTGCTCTCCTTACCTTTGCTCTCTTCGAGGCATTAAACGTTCACTCACTTAACATTTGTGCTCCCTCAAACAAACTCATTGTGGGCTCCATAATAATTCACTACTCATGAGGAAATTATTCTGAGATTATAGTGAGCTACATACTGTACCTTACTTGAGGGTGGGTGGGGGGAAACTCATTAGAAAGTACATCATACTGTATGCTTATGGCATTTAGCTTTCTGGTTTTCTAAGCAAAGGGAAATGTCATTTTATATTACATTTGCCACAGCCCTGTGAGCAAATATGATCTAATGATTGATTTTGTGTTCGAAAGCATGTTGGCTTACTAAGTGCATCTCATTATGCAGAACAGCAATAATGATTGCACTGTGGAAATTTGATAAAAGGATTATGATCTTTCTTAAGTGTGGTCATGCTTGATACATATGAACTTTATGAACCTGGAACCCATGTTCTTTATGAACTGCTGCCAGTGGAACGATGGGCATACTGTACATGTGTCTTTTATTGGAGTCCTTAAAAAAATTGGCACGAGACTAAACCACACCCCGCTGTCTTGGGGGGCTTTGTCAGGCGATAGTGTCCATGCTTTGCGCCGCCTGGTGCTTGAACGTGATGCGGAGCACCTTACATGGAGAGAATCCACGCGTAATGATCGTTGTACGGGGGGTGGGTGGAAAGAGACGAGGGGCTCCGAAACTGATCTGCGTGTGGACACACTCAAAGGCACTCCTCTGCTGCCAAGCAGCGGGGATCTGAGACGTTCCCTCCCCCTCCGCGTGCCACTCACACCGCGGATCTTTTCAGTATCGCACTTTGAGACCTGATACACTCTTGGAAAAGAGAGTGGTAGGCCTGTTTCTAAACTCTCCTGGGAGACACGGACCGGCTGAGATTTGTTCTGAAACTCGCACCGATGCCAGCGTAAGCATCGGGCTGCGCTCCGGAGGATTTGAGGACCTTCTCCAGCTCAGATTCCGGCTTTGCTTTGAGTGGGAAATACGTGAAACAATGGATATCTGCATTTTTTCAACTACTCTACTTTTGGTCCTGTCAACGATTTCGTCAGGCTCAGCTGGACAATTCCCGTCAGCGCCCGTGTGAGTAACGTGAGCGCGCTTCCAACAGCCTGTTGGATGTTCCAACTCACGAATGCACTAGCTTATGTTGTATTTTGGTAGCCGATTTTTGTCCAGTTAGTGCTATATTGTTGTTAGAATATTTAAAATGTCTAAATAAGTTGTAGCTAGCACCCAGTTAGTTGGTTAGTTATTGATTTTTTTTTTTAGATTAGGCTACGTAACTGACAGTTTTTCTTTGATTATAGTCCTGTGACTATAGGACAGCTAATCAACATTTTTCACGCATTTTTCACTCCATTGAACCCGGTTAAACACATCCAGGTTACCATTTATTTGTTGATAACAGCTGTTACGGGTTGTCTTAAATCACTCCCTATTTTCATACGTAAGATGTGCCCCCTCTGCCATAGAGTAAAATAACTAATCTGGGTGTTAACATAATGTGGTAAACTGTCGTATGATGTCTTATAGGCTATATTTATTTACATTAACATTTACAGTATTTGGCAGACGCTTTTATCCAAAGCAACTTACAATTAGTAGCTTACATTTGTCAATAGTTGAACTGGTTAACCACCAGTTTATTTAACCAGTTTATTAATCAGTTTATTGTATTTTACACAATAGGCCTAAAAATGTAATTGAACTTGGTTGTTCTCACTTTTTAGAGAACTCCCAGTAACCTTTCTTGAAAACTCTAATTTACAAGCCTATGTGTCTGTGTTATCTTGTGAAATGTACAGTAGCCTACATACAGTATTACATTTTACTCCCAGCCCTCTAAATTTGAAGAGAGATGTGACAGCTGATGGCCATGGTCATAGATAACGAACGCTAAATTAGGAAAATGCGTAGGTGTGTGTAATATAATGTGGCACCATGTATTTATAACAGTGTGTATTTTCAGCTATCCAACAAGGTTTAGAAGACCCAGATGGCCCCCAGTAGAGGAAGGGACTCTATAGCGTTTTGGTTTTGAACGCCCAAGAGCAGGGTGAGCCACAATGGCACTCTGCCTAATGGTCGAGTACAGTGATGTCAGACTTGCAGATGGGTCTGCGTATATTTCATGGCCACTAAGGGGATTGGTCAAGGAATTGTAGTCATGTGATTCACACAGGCATGCTTGTGTGTTTTACATAAGGTTTATCTCATTTATTATAAGGGTAGTGGAGAATCCCAAATCTGGCAATATAGATGTATAGCCTATAATAAATATAAAAACAAAAGCAGCAGCGTTTGCACTCATCATATAGTGTGTTTAAAGGTCCTGTAGGTAGGCTTTTAGAGCTATAAATTTAGTGTAATTTCTTAGAAATGCCATAGACATCTGTCATCTATCAGAGTCAAATGCTCTGTGAGAATAACTGCTCTGGTTGATAGCCCCTGCCTCTATATAAGTTTATTTCGATTTTGCCAGGCGCCCGGAGATTTCTAACCAATCAGGGCCTCTTTTTCCTGATTGGTCCGGCTAATCTACCTTGCCTTTCAATTACATGAATGCGCACACACAGCTACAACAGGTTTGTCAATGGCGCTTTGCAATGGCAGACCAACAGGCTCCAAAGGGAGGGAGCACAGGAGGAGGGGGTGGGTTTGGGTTGTTGATTTTTTAGCTAGCTCTCGTTGTAACTCTCCAATCCTACCTGCAGGAGCTTTAAATGAGTATTAAGGAGCAGGTAGGGGTTAGACATCTTACTTAAAGATGCTCACAGGTAGGCCGGGAATGTTGGGGATCGACCCCAAGACCTGGGTCCTGATGGAGCCTTTCATGCCCTCAAACGTGCCAAATAGCTAGTTGAATTGACATGACCTGTTTAAAGATAGCGTATAGTTAGTTCTCTGCCAGGTAGGCAGTGAGTCATGGTTGAATGGGTCAATGTGAAAATGTGCTTCAAAATTTATTTAGGAAGCGTTTAAAAAAGAGCAACATTTCCAACATCTGCCTCAGTGGTCACTCTTACCAAATGTAACTTTAATCATATGTGTTTTGACAGTGATTTTGAGTGACAGGTGTCAATATGACTCCTCAAGGTGAATGTCCCAGACATAACCAGGGAGATTAGAGGGACAGAGAAAGAGAGATTGACCCAGGCATTTCAGATTCAGTGACATGGATAAACATATTCATGTCCATATTTTTCTGACTAAAACCAGGCCTTAACAAATGTATATTTTGAATATATATTATTCTGTTGGGCTATGTTGTTCCTAGTTTGATTATTTTCTCTCTCTCTCTCTCTCTTCCCCCCTCCCTGTCACCTAGATGTGTGACTATATGTCGGATTTTCAGTTCTAACCTCACAGGCGAGCGTCTGTCCACTTCAGACGTTCTGTTATCTAACTGCCATGTTCCCATTTTTCTGCCTCTCCCCTCTCTCGTGTCACTTTCCCTTTCTTTACATTTCTTGTCCATCTTCTTCGCATCCCAATACTCTCGCTCTATTTCTCTCTCTCTCTCTCTCTCGCTCTCTTTTTCTTGATCGCTCGGAGGCAGATGAATAACATCATCGAATCTGAAATGCAAAGTCTGATGTCACATATTGTTCCCCTTAGGTCCCTGCACCACTCAGAGTGGGAGATAGGAAACAAGAGAGAAAGAGATTACAGTCTTACTGCCGTTCTTGATGATCACTTATGTTTACTTTATTTTGGTGGTTTTCAAACGTTTTCTTTTAATAGCAAAACAATATAAACCCAAATAATAGAACTATACTGCCAGCCCTGGCTGGTTAGCATTACAAGCTGTAAGTTAACAACTGGATGAGTCAGTGAAGGATAATCAAAAAGGCAATATGCCTTTTTGATTATCCTTCATTTGCTTGTTTTTGTCTTTCATCCTGTTCACAGAGACCCCGTATTTCCATCACTGTCTCCGCCTCAGTCTCTGACCTCCCATCCATTCTCCCGGTCTCCCATTTCCCATCAACCTCCTCTCTATTTCTCCCACTCACACTTTCTGTTGTTTTTTTTCTAAGGCTAACTAGATTTCATGCTTAACCGGCTAAAGAGCGATGCTTTTCCTGTTTCCCGGCCTTGTCACTAGTGATCAGTGGGCATACTGTTAGGGTGCGCTGTATCCATAGGGTACGTGGGTACCCGGAAAGGCTGTCCACAATTCTCTATATTGTTGTTGTTGTTGTTAATCAGATTGATTTTATAGGATTGATATTATAATCCGTTTTGTAATCAACACTCAACGCTTTCTTGAGCGGGGGTATGGGTAATCGCTTCACTCAGGTCACCAGATGGGCACCCTCTTTCCTTGATGTATCGTTGGGCTCAACGGTGACACCTAGCGTCACAGGTGCACCCCCCTCTGCTTCTACCCCTCCTGCTTGCTGATGGTAATTTTGCTGCCCAGTTGTTGTCCTTTGTTTTCAGCCTAAGCCAGCTGCTGCTTTCGCCCGGGAGCCTCTAATAGTGCCCTGATAGCCTGACGGAGGGCCTGTCTTCGGACTCCCATCCCTTTCAGCGGCCTGGTGGCATGGCCACAAACGCCCTGCAGCTGACCTCCACAGGGAACACCTCTGTTCTCCAGCCCTGTTCTTCTGCTTCAGCTGCTAGATCAGAATACGTTCGTACGCTTCACCAACTATAGCCTCCCATGGCACAGTCAGTTCCATGATGAACAGGGCCTTGTGTGAGGTTGGCCACAGGATTAGATCATGCCTGAGATCAGTTGTGATGAGCTCTGGTGGGAAGGGGGGCTTTTGGTCTAGATCGACCTTCATCTTTCAATCCCGGGCTGTATCCTTTCTTGCAGTTGTAGGCTTGAAAACGGTCTTGCAGTTGGCTTATTTGGAGTCTTTCCTGCTGGTACAAAGTCTGTGGTGTTTGAGAAGCCAGTTGTGGAAGAGAGGGCATTGTCGTTAGCCCTCTTTTCTCCCAGGACAAGTGCCATTTGCCGGAGGACCTGGTTGGGCCTTCAAGCGTAGCGAACTTGGGTATGGCTTGTCTTGCAGCCGGTGAGGATGTGTCTTAGTGTGGCTGGTGTTTTGCAGAGGGGACATGATGGGTCTTCACCAAGCCACTGGTTATGGTTCTTCATCGTGCGTCGTAGATGACGCTGATGATGAAGCTAAGTTCGCCTCCGTCCATTTCCCAATTGTCCTTCTGAGTGAGCTTTCGGTGTTCCAGGTTTTCCCATTTTGTCCACTGGCCCTGTTATGCCACTGAGAGTGCCTTTAAACATTGTTCTGCCTCCTCCTGCTGCCGTATCTCCTTTACCACAAGCTTAAGAAAAAAGGGTTCAGCAACTTTATTTGAGGTCATTTTAAAGGCACACTCCTCGATTGTGTGCAATTCCCCGGCTTTCTGCCCCAGCTCACTGTTTATATTTTGAAACACAATTGTCTAGAGCCTGTAGGGAAGGAGGTAGAGAAGGCTGATATCTTGGGCGCTCTGTAGGGGGAAGAAGTAGAGATTAGTGTAGTTAGCCATTCAGCACTCAGGTGTGGGAGAGGCATGCACTGTTTGTAATGCCGGTTTCAACCACAAGCACAATTCTAGACACAAATCAAGGAGTGCAGCTTTTAACTTAAATATAATGCTAGCTAAAAGACATTTCACTGATTTAAAAATCATTTGCACAGTATACAACTATCACCACACAGTTATGTTTAGAAACCAGTGTTTTAATAATAGCAGCTTGTAACACGAAGACGGCCTCTTGACCTACAGTAACAGTGCTCTGTGATGTACACTAATGTCACTGGAAGCATAAGCATACAGATGGAGTGTGATGGAGAGAGAATTTTATTTTATTTATAATTTTTTTTGATAAATGAGGACTAATATAGGAAGTCATTTTTGTGAACATTATTTCTCCAATATAACGTTCCATTCCATTTTACCATATCGCATTTTTAGTTACTTACTTAAGTTTGGCTGTGGGTGACTCAAGTTTAATGAGGACGTGGTCGGTTTATAGTAGACTAGGGTTACTTGGACTGTGATTGACACCTTCCAGCCATAGAGGAGCTGTCACTAGCAGGTATAGCCTATTTCAGGAGGCATATCTGTCTCACATTCGCAAGGGTACACGCCAAGGTCTGGGCCCAGGGCTAACCCTAGCAGCCTCACTTCACACCTAGCTGGCCTTTTTGTTGTTGTCCCCAGGTTTTATTCCCACTGTCTCCCATGCCATTAAGTGACAAGAAAAAGGGAGCAATAAATGTTGAAACTTATATTGCTCCTTTTCAGTTCTCCTCTCCCATTCACTCCCCCCCTCTAAACCCTGGCTATATTTAGGCACGCTGCTATCTTTGAGGGGGAGGTGACTGTCCCGACTCAGGGTAGCATACGAGACAGGAGTCTAAAGTTGACAGTTGTTGCTTGGCGTACCATTGCAAGGCATTAAGTTGTTCCCATACAATTAATCTCCCCCACTGAGGTTTTGCGGGCCCTTCATTTGTGCTTGGCCTCCAAATGTTGCTTTAGTGGTTTTTAAGTGTCCGTTCTTGAGCTACTTTGGAGAAAATATATATTCCCCTTGCCTCTGTGCGTCCTGGGAATCTAGGAAGTTCTTGAAGCTTTCATGGTACAGAATTTCTTCCCCACAATTCTGCGGTACACGGGACTTCCCTGGAATTTTCCATTGCGCCGTTGCCCAGGCAACTTTGGGAATGGCTAACAGCTGTTTGGTCATGTGCCCTGTCAAGTAGTGTAAGCACGTCAGTACATTATATGGGAATCCTAAACGATGGGATGTGTAGATTTGTAGGTCATATAAATCACAGTAGAAGTTTGAAGATTAATGTTGGGCTTGTGGCATAAATCAAAAACAAAAAAACATGAAATACCATTACTTGCATAAAATAAAACCTGATAGCATACATGGATTTGCAGTAAAGTAATATTACCGAATTTTAATAAAATAGTTACTTGAATATATGCAGGCTATTTTATTGTCCAATTTAGTGGTTCACTAAGCATCCGAACTAGACTATCTAGATTAGACTAACTACATCAGTGATTGTTTTAAAATGATGATATACTGAAATCATTAACGTAGCAATATGTTATAAATTCATATCAATAATCATTTTGTCTAAATAACTACCTTTTTCTAAATAAATAGCTAATTTTAGAGTCTTTACATTTTTTTGCCCTCAGATAGCAATATTATCTTAATCACATGACAGAGTGCTCAAAATACCTAGTGAAACACTGTAACCACATCCATTGTCTAAAGTTTTAAGAGCGTTGCGGACAAAATCGGACTCATAATAGCCTTTGATGGCTCTCTTGAACCTGCTAATGGAGTTGTGTTACCACTTTAGAGCTGTCACTGACAATTTTAGACTGTCGATGTAGTACTCGGTATACCACATTGTGTAGCCTGCTTGCTAGAAACCTAGACTGATGGTAATTGGGCTTTATAGTCAGGAGGCCAATTCCTGTATTTATACCAAAAAAGGTGTATGTGAGTGTGTTTAGTGACTAAACATAAGGTGTAGGGATGGAGATTGTGGCTGAGAAATGGTGACCACTTAGTAAAGAGACTTTAATAGTCTAAACAATATATTCACGCACACATACTGCACTGTACACACACAAAAGAATACTGATCATATTTGTGATAACGCCTAACCTAAGCATTTTTATCTGCCCAAATTCAGTCGCACTACTGTACACGTATAACATACTAAACAAATCACAGAAAACACGTAACCAACAGGAAAACTTTCCGTAATTGTAGATTAATTTCCATCTGTAATGTTTCTCTGTTCTCTCTGGACAAAAAGAGCCCTTATCTCAATGGGTCTGCCTGGTGAAATCAAATAAGTGTGTGGTAATACTGGTTGCTTTGTGTTGTGCTCGAATCCCTCCTGCAGCTGAGATTGCTCCACGGAGAACCACACACTTGCAGACATCACAACAATTATTTTGCCTGCAATTTAATGTGTCTAGACACCTGTGGGGAACGGTGATACAATTGGAGCTGTTGGTTCTGTCAACGTACGTATATGGTCGGAGTTGGAAGGTTTGGGCACAGCTGACTATACGGAGACAGAGAGTCAGTCCGATCTAGCTGTAGCCCAGAGGATGAGGATGACGTCTGATTCTGTCCCTGTCTATTGTCAGTGTTGACAGTGGACGGAATTATACAGTGCAATGGCCAGACCTCCAAATAACCCTATCTGTTTGCCGGTAATCTGCATTTCCTTGATTGGAAATCAATTTCAATGAATGTGATGGGATACTTTACCCAGTAGGGGTTTTTCTTAGCTACATCTAATCAGAATACATCAGTAGCCTTGACACATCCAGTGTTTTCCTAACAGATAGACCTACTTCCACAGGGCAAAAGCATTGCTGACATTGTTTTTAAAGACAAGACCTCTGGCTGAAGGTCTTATTTATGTCCTACCGTCTGTAATTTACTGTGCCACACTGTTGCCAAAGAACATCCCCTGGCTGGATTCCAGGCTTTCTATTGTTGTCCCATTCACTATTTCTGTGTGGGATATTCCATAATATCAAGATAAAGCTAGCAGCCAAATGAACAGCGGTTTGACATATCTTATGTATCTGAGTCAAGGCCACTGTTGACCACTGTATAATTGTTCTCCGTTTATAATGAAGGATAAAAAAATGTATCTTCTGTACTAGCAATCCAAGTTTTGCAGATTTAACTAAAGAGGATGAATACATGTGCCTGCATTATTTTTTATACCAATACTGTCCTGATAGACAGCATTTTTTTGTAACTTACACCCACAGTCTCGTTGATACATTACCCACAAAGCTGTCAGCCAGTGTGCATTCAGCTCTTCCCGACCTGTATTGCTGTAACACAACTTAAGTGTTTCACGGAGGCTCTTCAGATCCAGGCAGGGGCGGGGGGCAGTGTTAAAACGCAACGAGGAAAACGGCAGAAGAGAGAAGCATCAATAACGACTTGCCGTGGACGATAATTAGGCCACGAGACATTTGCAAATCCTGCAATTACGGTGTTCTTGACCTCAATACATTGAATAAGTTATCATCATCGCTTGTCTGCTCTGTGAACAAAAGCAGGGAATAGAGGAGGGAGGGAGGGGCCTGGAATTAGTATTTTTAGTTTATTCATATATTGATTACACATGTATTGTGCATGTAATTAACATAAAAAATCTATCACATAATAAGCAAGGCTTTAAAACCTCCCAGAACACTACAACTGTTGAAGTACTACATCAATTTACATTATTATATTACCAGATGCAACATAGAGAGCAGGTTTCAGGTGTTTTTCAGAGGTTCAAAAGAACAGGGGGAAGAAGAAAGACTGAAGAAAGGAGGCAGGTCAAAAGGAGAAAATGGCTAAAGACAACAAATAATAAAAAGAGAGAGCTTACATTTGTCTTCCCCAGTATCCTGTCAGGCCCACTGTTTATCAGATGCTTTGCTCTGCAGTTAGAGATGTTATTAGCTAAACCCTGGTGGCACAATTACATCCAAGCTGCTGTCCTTAAACCGCCCCATTTTTGTGTGTGGGCTCTGTCTTCCGTAATTGTGTCAGCCGGGTCTCTCTAGGAAGAAATTAGAAGACCGAATTACTACTATTAGAGGAGGATTAGAGGACTTGAAACGGTCTCACTTTGCTAAAAGAAAACCCGAGTTCATGGTTTTTTTTGCAACAGGAGATGGATTCCTGAAAAAAAGTTTTATGCTCTCAGATGCCTCCTTGCTGACGGGTTTGAAGGTATTAAGAGATCAAATGTGGATATGCAGACTGAGTTCTGAGCGCCAAAACATTGGGATGTTTACAAGACGAGAGTACGGTGGAGTGGAAACTCAGAGATTGGTTGATGAGCTTTTGATTCGTTTGGTTGGTTACATCTAGACGTGCCCAGCCTCTAAGCTGGTGTGAGACAAGACTTTTCCAAGTCATTCAGCTAGGCTGCCATGGCAGCCACTTCAATATTTCTGAGCTTTCTGTCAGCTGCTGGTGTTTACATGGTGTCAGTTTCAGCCCTTTTGTAAAATCAGTGGGAAACGGAAAAGACACAGGGGTGTTCTAAAGCTGATGGAGTTCTGGGTTTAGCTTGACAAGCTCTGCTGCTCTGCTGCTGACAGTGTTGGCAAGGTCTTCAAATAAGACAAGAACTGCTGTTTTTATTTAAATTTGGTACAGCCTCTATGGATAAAATGTTTTGAAATTAGACTTTAACATCTCATTGTTGAGTTTTTGTCAGTTGTAGCTGAAGAAGCTACATTGAGCAGCTTCTATTGTCTAAAATCGGAGATGTATAAAGGTGCTTCATGTATACTACTTCTCAAATACCTTAATAGCCTAAAACAGCTGCTTGCACTACAGAAAAGCAGGGATATAAAACTGGAGAATACTTTTAGTAGAAAGAGCTTTAAGATAAACTTCCATAATCTTCCCCCCATGAACTCCATCTGGGATCCATCTCATAAAGCCTCCATAGCAGCAACATTAAAACAACTGGAGACAGATTAGGCTGTTTGAGTTCAGGACAAACGGCAACATTCGCAACTCCACACAGCCACAATGTTTTGGAGTGCTGGAGCAGTGGGAGGACAAAACCAGAAAAGGCTTCCTCTGCCGTCGCATTTACCTCGGCCGAAGGGGCTAATGCTGTTGTCACAAGTAACGCGGCGATGCTCTCACAGTCTGACTCATGTATTCTATTCTGGGATGTTTTCCACTCTGTGTGTCCAGGAGTGGGCATCTCTCTGCATTGTGTCACCGTTGAGTCGATCTGCGTTGGACCTTTTCATTCGTAATATCGCCCCAGAGTTGGCCTACCTTTAAGCGTCCTTGAGCAAGATGCCTAACCCCTATCTGCTCCAATAGCACAATGTAATTGTAAGTCGCTTTGGATAAAAGCGTCTGCTAAATGACCTCATTGTAATTGTAATATCCGTAACAGCTCAGCGGGGTAACGTGATTTAGTGTCCTCTAAAGGCGGTGGTAAAGTGCATAAGGTTGAGAACATTGTTACATTTGGGCTAACCTAGCTTTCGCTAGGTTACCTTTTTAAACAGGCACCTGTCACACAACAGTTGGTTTTTAAATCTTTTGATCCGGCCACAACCAATAGAGCAATGAACCACAACTGTAGCACAGTACTGAAAAATGTATCCATTTTTGTATCCATATTAAAGACAAATACAGGAATAATAAAAAAAAATATCCTGGACATGTCCAGGATTTTTAAGACGTTTATCTACATTTTTCTGCAAGTGAAGGTATCCATTAGGACCTGCTGTTTCACACACTATGGTGCTCAGGTGTATTTTTTTCATGCACACCCTCTTTATTACATTAAAGTGATTGTGTTTTTTAGTTATTTTTCCTGCGTGTGTGTGTGTGCTTAGGGTTAAATATAGGAATAATTCATCATGCTTGTTACTGTACAGGCTGTTCACCTGACCCACACTTTGTGATTGCCTTTGGTACAGCACTAAATAATCCACCCTCTACATGCACACACATGCATGTCCTCTTCATTACACTAAAGTTACACCTGTCCTGGTGACCATTGACCTGGGCAGCCCCCTGCTGCCCTCCAAAAGACCCAGTGCTCTGGTTACACACACACACACACACACACACACACACACACACACACATACACACACACACACACACACACACATGTGACAGCTGGCCTGGGGGAGGCAGCTCTCTTACAGCCATTGCAGGGATAGAACGCTCAGAGAGTGGGAGGGGGGCGGGGACACTGTTTGGCCACCAGTTCTAGACATGTATACAATACTGTAAGACCACGTGGGTCAAACACAAATAGATGCAAATTCACAAGGCTTGCCTAGGACTTGACTTTTATTTGAATTAAAAAAAATATCAAATATTTATTATTCATATTTTATATAAGAAGAAAAAACATTATATATACAGTATAATATAAATAAATAAATGTGGATAGGCCTCTTACTGACAAATTTGTACTTTGAGTACATTATGTAATGTTAGGGCAAAATGAGATCATGGCTGATAATAATGACTTGTGCGATCGAGATACGTTTCACCCGGCTTCTCTCATTTGCAGCCCCGTGGAACCCCCATGGCTCTGCGCCACCGCTCACCAGCCATTTTGGGCCTTCCTTCCTGCTTTGCCTCCCTCTCCAGTCTCCCCAAGGAGGCGCAGAAGGAGGGAGCAGGAGCCGGGGGAGGGAATAATGATGTTATCTCATATTTTCCATGTCCCACTCTAATTTTCCATCTCCTGGCTGAGAGCTTTTGTTGTTGTGCCCCCATTCCTGTTGAAAACTCCTTTTCAAACCCTCCCACTGTACAGTATATATTTATAGCAAAACATATGGTCTTCCTTCTCTTCATGTGGAGGAAGTTACACCTAACTGTTCTGTAACACAGGGAACATATACTGCTTTCATTAGTATTTCTCAAAGGGCAGAAAGTATGTCTCTTACATTCTTACATTACATTACAAACCTCCAAGCTGACAGGCTAAAGGGGGACTAATCATCTTTACCCACAAATGGTGAGGCCTCCACTCAGGTTTTACTTTCAGGCTCCTCATCTCATTAGGAACAAATCCAGCGCCAGTTGGCTCATAAACTACAGTTACCTGTGGTTAGGTAACTTACAGTAAAGTGTATATATATGTCTCATTCAAAACAGTCATCCCCCTGCAAGTTTCTTGTTTTGAGCCATCTGCACTCAGAACACTCTAACAGTTGGCACCAGACAGATATTTGGCGCTTTTCATTGAGACTTTGCACTATGTCTTCAACTGATGTTCATTTAGAACATCGTATGTATTTTGTATCTCACTCGTGGTTCGAACTATCTCCCAGCTCACTACTGGACACAAATGTGTGTGTGTGTGTGTGTGTGTGTGTGTGTGTTTTTGCTTGTGTGTCTGTAGTCAGGTACGCATCTGCGTGCAACGGGGGGGACACAGAGACATGCTGAGAGTACGCCTGTCCCATATCAACTTTAGATTATTGTAAATATTAACTGTTTTGAGGAGCGAATGATACACTTTCGAGTAATGTTGTGCAAATTCATAGGTGAAGTAACCTTGTTACATAATGCTGTTAATAAATGTACTAATTGTACTAAAGTCGCTTTGAATAAAAGCGTCTGCTAAATGCTTAAAATGTAAATGTAAATATCAGCTGTAGCTTAAAAGGCTACATATATACAGTGCGGCCGCTATGCCATGAATTGACAGTGCAAGTTCAAACTGCACCCATTACACTGTTTATAAATTGGATAACATTCAGTAGACAGGCGTCATATGTCAAAGGGCACACAACAGTTTGACGAGAAGCAGTGAATTCATGCCAGGGGGGAAGAAGAGGAGGTTAATTTCCCTTATGGATCCTGTTTGTTTTGTTAAGAGATTTGGGCAGGGGAGATTGGTGGGTTGGAAGCTTACATTGAATGCTGTGATTACTATAAATGGATAAGCTGGACCAAGATATCAACACTTGGAATGGAAATGGCAGGTCTTAGTGCATATGATATCCTCAGTGGATTTAGTTCAACATTTCTGATATTTCGTTTCTAAGTCGTGGATTCTTCACAAAACAACACGCATGCCTTTCCAGAGAAGAAAATCATTGTCTGTATTTGAACATTGTAATACGGTGTTTGCCAATAAATATTGCAAGAGTGGAGGCTCTGGGGGGTGGTCCCTTTACAACCGCACTGAGATGGGGAAGGTATCACCATGCAATGCAAACTGTGTTTGTAACCTTATCGATATATAATGCATTATAGAAAAGAAAATGTTGTCTTCTAAAGTCCATCTCTCTCTCTCTCTCTCTCTCTCTCTCTCTCTCTCTCTCTCTCGCAGCATACCGCTATCTAACCCCAGCAATCAAACTCTCTAATGCTCACATTGACAAATTGCAGGAAAGAAAAAGAATAGAAAAATACATTCACTTGGCTAAGCATTATTTTTTCATACTGCCCCTGAATGTATGCAGTATTATTATGATGTTTTTAAGAGATAGTAAGCAGTAATTCCACTCAGCAAATTTGATTAGGTTGTCCAAGTGTACGCTTTTCCGAGTTGGATAAATGATTTTTGATTGGTTCTTTGTTTGATCAGTTGGGCTGTTTGTGTTCTCAGGATAAAGGAATGGGTGGACCAGATGGAGAAGGAGTTGATCTCTTTGACAGACACGGCCAGCGGCATGCTGAACCTAGTAGAGGTAAACATTACTCTATCTGTCCCATAGATCCTGACCTACTAAACCCCAGCCCAGTCAAAAAAGGACTACACTATACTCATAAAACACTGGGCAGGATTCGATTCAGCACTCCATATCGTCTGTCTTCCTTACCATTAATGCCCACAGGACGGTGTCACAATACATCACCGGCCTATATATAGCATCTTGTGATTAACACAATGGCTCCTCATCCCATTAACTCAGACAGCAGTACACACAAACAAGCTGTATCAGTGTTAAATCTATACTGTACTGTACACAATGCAAACATGGCATGCTAACGCACCTTTGTGTCTGTACACACTACAGCTGTCAACTATGACATTAATCGACAACTATTTTGCTAATCAATTTTTTTTTTTACAGTAGAAGGAAGTATTTTATACAGTTTGAATAGTGCACATACGCTGTCACTTGTTTACTTAGTGAATACTAAATTGGAAAAACATCAAACAAACAAAATCAAAGCATTACCCCTTAATATTACTCTTAAACTAAAAGGAAATTCCCTGGAGGTTGAAAGCAAACATGCACGCGCTTGGGTCCTGCGGTTTGAAACCCCCTTGGGCTGCTAAATAATTGGCTATTTGGCATTTGTGTGTCTTATTTCTTTTGCTGAAGCATATTGCACAGGGCAATAAATAGTCTTGTTACATAACCTGACATTGTGATTTAATCACTGGACATGTAGTTCTCTTTTTTTAAATCGCTGTTCTTTGGTCAGTAACTTCCAGTGAGTACACAAGTTGACAGTCCATACAGAGGTTTTGAACCTTAGATAACGTTCTTGCTTTGGATAAAATAACTTTAAGCAGTCTAAGCGGTTTCTGCTAGAATTGAGCATTGGTTGCACCAGTTGAGGTTAGTTGTCTCAGAAGCTTAAAGAGAAAGCTCTAGTATCATTATTCAATAAAAGTAGCATAAAGTACTTTAAAAAAAAGCAGGGTTTTGCCTCCAGTCACAATGAAATCCCTTATTTGAGAGGAATTACATTAAGCAAAAGCTTGATAACCAATGTCTCTGAGCTACACGATTAGGCCGTTTTTTACTTAACCCTACCCTTTTGACACATTACCACTTTAACTTAAAATTACCTGTTAAACTGACCTCTGACTCCTGTTCCTGTCTTCTGATTGTCTCAGATATACCATAACCACAAAACACACTTCAGTGTGGAAACAAACGATGCCAAAAAACTGGTGGCGACCGCCGCAGGGGACATTGAGAAACTGCTGGATAACCGCTCCCGTGCACTTAAGGTGAGTACTGAATAACCAGCCTTTATTAACTGCAGCAGTAATTGCGACCCTCAATTTACAGGGAAGCCACTGAGCTTGAATGTGGTTTGGATACGTTTTTTCTTCTGCACCTTATTGAAAGCATATTAGCATGTGACTGAAAAGATATCACGTTGTTTTATCTGTTTATTTGAGCTGTCTCCAGCTCACCTCAGAGCCCACGGTGATCTGCCTGTCCTTATTTAAGGTCAGAATAGACATTAGAACACAGACTTTGCTTCAGGCCACAAAGTGATCCGATATAAGTGGACGTCCTCCAGCCAGATGATTTAATTCAAAGCTACCAGTCCAGGTCGCTCTATGCCAAAAAAACAAAGGATAAATCAACAATATTTAATTTCCTGAGCTTCTAGGAATCCTTCATGTAACCTTTGAGTCCTCCTATGTAGTTAAACCTTACTAGATATGTCCCTAGGTGGGTACCATACCGTTGTTGCATCAGAACATAGATAAATGCATATAGTTAATCTCAGCAGCGCAACCCGTATAAAAATTGTTAAATACAGTTCATTTAAATGGTAGGTTATGAGAGTTGTAAAAATAACACATTGCTAATCAAATCAGCTCTTAGTTAACCAGCTGATTAACACAACATGGGGTGTCTAGAGAGGGACTTTACCATATCCTAGAGTTACAATTACATGCGTTTTCAAGCAGCCGTTGCCCCAGTGGAGCCTTGGCTGTGTTTATGCTAAGTGGTTCTTAACCTGGGTTCGATCGAACCCCAGGGGTTCGGTGAGTCAGTCTTAGGGGTTCAGCGGAGGATAAGACACACCCGACTCATATGATTCGTGATGACACGCCCCCCTTCGGTGGGTTCGGTGAATGCGCATATGAAACTGGTGGGGTTCAGTACATCCAACAAGGTTAAGAACCACTGGTTTATGCCATGCCCTGAACATTGAGCAACACAGAAAGACTAAATTAATCTGTATAACCTTTAACAGGTCCTTAGTCCAAACACAACATTACCTAATAAACTAAATTGGAGCCTCTGGGTATTTTCTCAATCAATCCAGCTCTTAGAGCCAGAAATGTCCAATTAATCCCGACAGGCAGTTGCCATAGTTATGTTCTCATTGATTGGGCCGTCAATTCAGTCAAGCCTTTAGTTTTTCTTGGTTCCCAATAATTGCTGAGGCACAGTGGATGACAATTAGTTTATGCAGCTGGCAGTATCAAACCTTAGGAGAGAAATGCTTAATTACACTTTTGATGACGTGTAGCAATGAACACTGTCTGTAGTCTGTTTTACCTGCGCACCTGCTAACAAATGTTTACCTGTATACTCTGAATGTGGTATAAAACAACATATGCTAATATTTCATCTTCCTTCTGTGTATTGGATTCATGTTACAGTTTGATTTGAACTATGGATGGCCAATATTGGCCACGTTTTCGCTAATGTAGCGCAGTCGCCTCACCGGGTAATAGGCGGAATTGGGCACCCAAATGCAGGGTTCCCACGCGTCCCGGAAAAGTTGACCAATTTTCCAATCATGGAAAACACATAGAAAATTAGAGACAAAGTAAAATGTCCTGGAAAATCTTGTGTTGTCCTGTAAAATTATGTCAACATTCTCATATTTTCCTTTAGCTGAGAATGAACTAATAGGCTATCTATCCCCAAAACGAATACCATTGCCATCTGAAAGTTATGTTCAGGATCATATTAATCAAAAATGGTACTTTATGGATGAGAGTATTTTGAATAGGCTAAACTCGGTTACGCTGTGAAACACCCCCCCCCCCCAAGTCACGTCACTTGGGAGCACAATGCGCATGTGTGTTTGCATTACTCTATAATTCATTTATCATCATGTCCAAGCTTGTAAGAGATGGTTTCATAGTTCTAGCCATGGACTGCATGCCTTTTAAATCAGACTTCCACAGAGAGGAACATCGTAGTGTACGGCGCGATCCCTGTCTGTCATACCAGCTAGACCATCACAGAAAATGTCCTGGAAAAGTCCTGCAAAATGATCTCTAGAAAGGAGTGGGAACCCTCATAGGAGATCAAAAGCTATATAAGGGCTCAGCTAGATCTATTTTGTGTTGCTGAAAAAGCCTTTAATGACATTACTGCACAGGCTGACTGACCTGCAGTGTGTTTTGACCTGACCCAATCTCTCTGGTCTTTCATCTAGAATGGAAGCCCTCCCATTTGAATGACCGCTCCCGGTATTCCCGTATCCTTCCTATTCTCTCTCTCTTGTCATGTCCCGTCATTGGCTCTCTCGTTCGATTCAGAAAAAGACATGACGTAATGATGTATGAGATGGGTGGGAGAGAATAGGGGCCTGTACAGATCCTCCATCCATTAGCAGCTAGGCCTCTTAATACACCATTCAATAAGCAACCCTTCTCTCGTATCACTTCTCACACTGGGACTCAGAGATTCTTGTCCATCAGGGCTGGTAAATTGGCCTCCCTCTAAGCACACACACACACACACACACACACAGGCACACAGAACACAAGCTAAGACGAACAAAAAAAAGTTAAATGTGAACATACATGCAATAAATATTACTCAAAACTACATATTATAATTGCGCTTTTATGCCACGCGACTTACAATAAGTAAGCTAAAACAGCCATATGCCAGTTATCATAAGCATTCTAATAGAACATTGACCTTGGCAGTCACTACAATCACATATGTTGCAAGTACTGTACCTTGAGTTGCATGCCAAGAACCCATAATATATCGCATCCCTAGGTACTTCAGCTAAGAACAGATCATTTTGTAATACAATGGAAGCGTTAGAATTCCTATTAGTCCCCTCAGGATTAAGAAGATAGCCCGTATTTTTTTTTTCTGCATTCACATAATCACAAACACTTTTAGAACTCGAATGTATGATGAACGGTAAGTAATAGGACTCCGGCATCATGATGGAACCTTTTCATCCACTGAGGCCCTCCGGCAGCACTGCTTATTGGAAGTTTCCCTTGTGCAGTGTGCACGTGTTTGTCTTTCCTCTACACGTGTCTGCACGTGTTTGTGTGTGTGTGTGCGTGTGCGTGTCAAAATTCTCAATTGAATGCAGTCCAATCCGAATTAGTAATGGCTGCTGCTGTATACTTAATGAGGGTTTCCAATTCATTTTTCCCCAGCAGTCATGAGTCGGATGCTGTAGTCGCGTAGAATGTGACGCAGGGTTTTCCTGTGTCTTTGTATTTCAGCCAAATTGAGACTGTTGTGGTTACTTTAAGCATGCGAAAGTGCATGTAGATACAAAGCGTATAAACGCACAATCCAGGCTTATACTAGAGAATCTCCATGATATTGTGAAAATAGAAACCTAGACGGGTGTGGCTCCAATATTGCAATTTCTGAATGCCCATGTAAACAAAACACCTTCAGTATCTGTTTGTCTTTTTTTGTCCGGAGAGGGAACATTTGCTGCTGGATTCCGGCAACAGGAACATGCGGCAGGGATAGTTATTAAATATTGCTCTCCTTCTATGTATCTGTCTGCTTCAGTCCTCCCTTATTAACTCACCCCTCTCTCTCTGTCCACGGTGGGCTTTCATTTCTGTTGTCCCTGTCATCAGTTTGGCTGACAAAACTTTCCGTCGTGGGGGGGGGGCCCCCCCCCCCCCCCCCCCCCCCCCCCCCCCCCCAACCAAAAACGGGGCGAGGGGGGAGACTAGAGGCGGCG
>JAOEHI010000016.1:1696223-1737805 GCA_025447815.1 Percopsis transmontana
TTTTTTTTTTTTTTCAGTTTAAATATTTTTGTGGAAAAAATTTGCGGTGGTCCCCCCCCCCCCCCCACACACACACACACACCCACACACACTCTCTCTTTTCTTGTCACTTTCCCTCTCTCTCGCTGGCCTACAGTTTGAGTGGTCATTAGCAGGGTGTGTGCTGGCGCCATATGCCAGTGTGGCACAATTAGCAACCTTGCGGACACGGGCACAGCTTCAAACACGCAGGCCTCTCCCCCAGTCCATGGCAGGACCACTCCTATTTGGTCGCGTGTGGCATCGACTCGCTACTGAATGCTAGTTGAACGGATGATGGCACTGCCTGGCATCCTGGTTGCTACAGACATCTACGTAGACAGTCATCAGTGATTTTCCACCGTCTTCCAAGCAAGTGTCCAAGCAGACCTTAAAGCAGAACTGACCCTCGACTCTGTAGCTTCCTTACCTCAGTATGAAGTCCTCAAAAATCCTCCATTGTTCGTGGACATTTTGTCTGTTGGCCTTGGCCTTGGTACCATAAAAAATAATTCACCTTTGATGTCGTCGCTTATTATTCTGTATTCAGAAAGCGCCTTCTTTGAACAGCCACAGTATAATTCCTGATTGTAAATTAAGAACATTCAGGGTATTTTTCACATCAGACTAAAACCTAGCTTCTAAGAGATTGTGTGTGTGTGTGTGTGTGTGTGTGTGTGTGTGTGGGCAGAGGGAGAGACTTGAGAGAGACTTGTCGCCCAGATCTCTTTGATGGCGCTGATGACTCACTTTTTGCCTTGACTCTTAGACCGCCAGCTTAGCATATTGCATGCTAATCTAAAACGGAAGGCTAGAGAGACGTTTTAACAGGAGCTGTTGTTCAGTAGTCTTATCCAACATTGTCATTCCATACAATCTGAACATGGTATGCACTTTTTACCACAAACTGTGTGTGCTTACAGTCACTGTGATTAAAGGGTCTCCTTTCTCCCTATCACCATTTTGACAGTTTGATTTGGTTACTGTGTTTTTTTGTGTTCTATGTATGTTCGGACCTTTGCCATTGAATCTGTCGTGAACTGGTCGTGAACCTGCATGCTTAGTGCAATGCATGTTCAGTGTGATCCCATGTTTATTCGTGCACAAAAACGGGAAAATCTTTTATTAGCCAAATATATTATCCACATACAAGGACTTCGAGCAGTTGAAAGCTTTCATGAGACCTTTTATACAGACAAATAAATAACACACAACAAAGCGGTGTACTGAATTATTTTTTTTTTAAATGTGTAAAATATATAAATATGGAAATTGTAGAAATAAATCCAGATATAGGTAGAAAAAAGGATTCATTGTGGTGACTCACTGATTAAAAACAACCATAAACCTCTGTACTGTTTTGAGTGGTTGTTATGGGTCCACTTGGAAGGAAACTCGTTATTTCCTTTGTCATGTCTTCTTTGAGGTGGGATGAATACGTGCTGTCCATATATTTCTAAAGCTAAAAGTGATATTTGCCTGCACAGAAGCTATACTTCCTCAAGGGGTTTATCAAACAGAGTTTCTGCGAGTCCTTAAAAAGTCTAAAATCAAATAATCTGAATTTTAAGCCTTAAAATGTCTTACCGTATTGGTCCGAATATAAGATGGGGTTTGAGTCTGCACCCTTTTTTTTTTTTTTTGCCAGTATGGACATGAAATCGGTTTTAAATTGCATTCATAATCTTCATATCTTAAAAAGTCTTGTTGAAACCTGCAGAAACCCTGATTAAAGTTTAATATCACTTTAACGTGAGTTTGGTGGGGTATATGTGTTTTACAGTATGTTGAGGTGACTAGAGCAAGGCAGAGAGAGTGCACAGCCCTGGGTGGTTTTCAATGAAGGTCATAGGGTTTGATATCTGCTTACCACTGTCAGCCTCGGTTGCTTAGTGCCTGTCAGGAAATCAGCGACGCATCAACAGATGGAATCCGGCACACTTTACTGTAGTACTTTACTGTAGGAACAGCTGGGCTGACTGATGACATGAAATAAGATCCTGTTCATTTCCCCCCAGAGTAATCCGGTAACACACCTGTGTGTTTGCCATCTCACTTTATGTTGACATGACCTCCTTTGTACCGGCGCGGCCCCAGACTGCTGGTCCCTTTTGGTATCCAGACCACCTATGATTCCCTCTCACTCTCTCCTTATTAATTATTTAACCATCCTCTTAACCTCTCACTCTGTGGCAGTGGCTTGTGGTTAACTTTCCCTGGTGGAATAGGCCATCACTCGTCCTGCAATGACGCCAGCGAAATAGACATTCTGTGGAGAGCTCAGTTGGCAACAAAGAGGAGACTGTGATGGTTACAAAGCGGCAAATTACTTGCACTGACATTGTGACTTAAATGTGTTATTTTTATATAACAACTGACAACTAAATTGTGAAAAGGTGTTCAAGCTGTGTAAATACAGACTTTCTGGGACCATTGTGAAGAAGGCAACTTTCTTTGGCAATAGTTGCCACAAGATGTAATATTCTTGTGAACTTGTTTATTGATTTATTTCAAATATATACAAAGGTGCCCTCAAGAATCCCTGTCCGAAACTTTGTGCCACTTTAGAGCGTTGTTTTTGACAAAAAAACAGGGTTAGGGTTTCAAGAGGAATTAAGACAGACTGGATTAGACCGTGCAGCCAAGAGGTAAAGACAGCCCAGCACTGCGCTATTGAATATTGATCGATCCTTGGATTTCATTATCACTTGGAAGTGGAACTAAAAGGCTTTGGCTCCTCCGAGCCACGCTTGAGGACCATTTTATAAACAAAAACAGTGGATTTCCATTCCAGGAAAATCGGCTTACACCGACTTGCTTTATTGTTCTTGTGTGAGGTTAGTTGGCACTGCGGACCCACAAGCAGCTTCTACTGTATAATGCAGTCTCTACCACAATCGGACCAACGTTTGGGCCCGCTTCTGTCACCGTCACCTGGACCCTTATGATTTTCCACAGAGCATAGACCAGGGATGCTGCAGGTTACCATGACTCCCCGGTCGCTAAGCAACATCACACACTGATTTCTCAAAGTGAATCACTTATTAATCTGTCCCTCCATTTAACAACAAGACAACGAAACAAAATGGGAAACTTTAATAAATGATCCTCAAGCCATGGTAACCTGCACCCTTATTAAGTCTCTATTAAAGGTGAAGCCAAAAGCTGGGGCACTTGTGCAGAGCGCTGCTAAACGGAGAGCGATTGTGTTATGTAGTGGTGGGTAATTATAGGGGAGTCATTGTTCTTCACTGTCTGATAGCGGGTTATTAGGCTCACACTATGTGTAGCTGAGAGAGACCCATGACATACTATGGGTCATTAAACACTGCTGTTTAAACTCTAATCACAGGCTGGAAGTTCTCGTGCACACACACACACGTGCACATGCGCACACACACACACACACACACACACACACACACACACTCCTCCCAAGCTGCACTAATGTGTGTGTGTGTTATGTTTCCGGGTTCTGCGTTTTGTCGAATAAAGATAATATCCTAGCCAATAAGTTATGTATTGCCTACAGATTTAATATGGTACTAGACACTTAACTTAATGAAGTCCTTTCCAAGAATTGCCCTCATAGAAATTACTTTAATTTTGTTATTGCTGAATTATGCAGCTGCCAATCATACATTTTGATTTCCCACTTTATACAGCATGCTTCCAATGTGCACCAGTGCAAACCAGAATGCCCAGTGTTCATGTTTGAGGAGACATAAATCGGCATTATTATAACTTATAATTGCCTAAAATGACTGTAAATAAATGAAAATTAAACTATCTTTTAAATTAAAGCAGTTCTAGAGGAAATAAACATTACAAGAAAGATTAGCTACAAACATGAATAAAAACGTTTTTATATAAAAAAAGTCTTATAGTCTTAGTATGATATAACTGCAAATCAATCAATATTAAGCTTGTTGAACATAGCTACGCTGTTATGTTACTGAACTAGAGGATCCAAATGGAGGGAGGCGTGAGACAGACAATGCAGGTAAGTTAAGAGGTTTACTGGGCAGGATCGTGGTCGAGGTACAGGCAGGGGGTTTGGCAACAAGGTAATGAACAAGACAGGCAGGGGACAAAGGAAGGCAGACGAGAACGATAAACAAGTGAAAACAATAATGAAATCAACACACAAGGCAACAAGGGAGAGAGAAAACCAGGAACGGAACACCACATGCAACACGGAACACACTCTAAATCAGGAACCATGTCCGGAACAGGAACCATTTCTAGAACCATTTTCAGAACAGGAACCTTTTCTGAATCCGGAACTATCTCGGAAGTCAGACGAAAACGAGAACCAGAAACACAAGACTATCATGGGGGACTAGAGAACAAGGAAAATACAAAATAATCTAACCCCAAACGAACATGAACCCAGGGTTTAAATAGAAGGGGAAACGGGTGAAAACAATAATCAAATCAACACACAAGGCAACGAGGGAGACAGAAAACCAGGAACGGAACACCACATGGAACACATGGAACACACAGACTGGAAGACAGAACTAACAGGGAGTGGAACTGCACCGAGCAGTTCCCGGATATAACATACACATTGGCAACTGAACACTCTCTGACCAGACATGATTTTGATCTTAAAGCTACGGTAAAGATGAAATTTGATAAATACCACCTCGCTGTAAAATGAGCCTTTTTCAGATTGCATTTGGTTCTAATCAAATTTGATAAATAAGGGCCACTGATTCTACTTTCCCTGAGGCATCTTTAACGATAAAATATTGATAAAATATTCTAGCAATAAAGATGTGTGTGGTTATGGGCAAGAGTGACTCATTACCTATGCGTGCGCATGCATTTTGGCCATCACACTTGCTGTGTGTCTGACAGCTATTGCCATTCTTCTTTATTCTCCTTTCCTATGAACACAAAACCACTCATAGACCTATAGAGAGAGAGAGAGAGAGAGAGAGAGTACTGTACATTTTATAGGTCTCTCACTCTTGGTGAGGTTCTCTCTCTGTCCTTGTCAACAAATCTATATGGCTTTTTATTCGTCTGTGGAATTTTTCAATTACTTTTTCTGTGGCTGTTTCAAATGTCAAAAACTGATTATGGGCATTGGAATTGAAACACACTGGAGTCTGATGTGATACATTTATTTATTTATAAAAATATTTAGCTTATTGTGCCATCGCTGTCAGATCTCTGTCACTGCTGTATTATCACAAATTACACATAAAAACGGGTACAACAATGACATTTTCTGCATTGGTACACACGATACCCGATTGTATTGTACCCCAAATTCAAATCCCAAAAATAGAAAGAAAGTGTGATTTTCAGAAGAGAACTGAATAACAAATAATCTGAAGCAAATATTTAATTTTCCATTTATTCAGACCGCAGCAAGTGTTCAGTCAAGGACTTTGAATATAGAAGTAGTTACTGTAGCCGGCAAACACACAAAGCCACACGCTGAGAGATTGCTGGATAAACAACACTTGCTCATCAGTGACTTAGTCCATTTGCTGTCACAGACACTCCTTTAGAAATCCAGACCTTTTGCAAGGGGTTTGGTAAGTAAATAAATAAACCCACCAGAACTTCATTAGCAGTTGACTCCCCACTGGCAATGTTAGGGGGAAAAAAACAGTTTTATGTACATATAGTTCTATGTTTTTTGTTTTTTTTATGTTCATGTAAGCTAGCATCACATCAAAGTTGCAGCCGGGTACAGCTGTAATTGGGAGTGGTTTTCCAGTGGCTGGCACACAGCTAGCATGCTGGGCTGGAGGAGTTGTCTGGAGGAGGGATGAGCTGTCAAAACTGCCTCACAGCAGTGGATCCAGAAGCTGTAGGGCCGTAGTCTGAAACTAATAGCTTTCTGGGAAGCTTTGTTGAGATGATTTTGATGTTCCTGAATGTTCAGAATGATGTCCACACTTGGGCATGTCACTCACAAGTGTTTTTTGTTTGTCGGGCATATGTGTGCCTACCTGTACATCTTGGCGTGTATTTATGTCACCAGGTACCTGATGATGTGATACATTTCAAATCAAAATACAGATTTTATACAGATCAAAATATCCACGTAAAAGGCCCATGGTATAATAGTATTGCCATATAGGCGATTTTGTGATACATATGTATTGCAAGTTTGCGATACATTACAATATTTTAAGTAAAAGAAAAAACAATAAAAACAATGTTGGTTGCTAATCGCTGCTCTACAGTTGTTAGTTTCACTAACATGGTTTAATGAGCAACAGCATTTATTTGTCACATATTTTAAATTGTAAGTACATTATAAAAAGTTATTTTTGTGAAATATATTATTTATCGATAATATTACAATAAAAATCTCTCTCTCTCCTCCACGTTCAGCAGCTGAGCAGGGTAGATCTGACTAAAGTGTTGCCAGTCCCAACAGCAGATGCTCATGTTTCCTCTGTTCTCCCGTGCTTCCTCACACATCAATGAGACGGCAGGTGTCGGGTGTGTGTGTGTGTGTGTGTGTGTGTGTGTGTGTGTATTCGTCTGCTTGGCGCAACTCGTCACTTTAATTAAGCCGCCAGCAAAGTGTGTTGCATAACCACACAGATACTGAAGAGATCAAATATTACAAAATATCCCTGATGATAACGTGATTAATTTGATTTTTCACAGGAAAGTATTTTTGCACTTGCATAATTCCTTCATAAGGCACTTGGAGTTAAGAGTGCACCCCAAGCCAAACTTTAATAAAGGAAAACCTGTTCAAATGAGTCGATGGTTCCCTAGTGTCCCAAGCAAGCTGGTTTAATGTCTTTATATTTGAGGCCAGTGTCAGAGTTCCATGAAGCTCTCCCACATTTTGCGAGGGAAAAACACAAGGGTTATTTATTTATTTATTTATAATTATTTTTATTGTTTTTCACCTCCATGTCCCTTCCGGGCTCCGTAAGTTCCTAAGCTGTGGACCCTATAATAATAAGTATGATCACTGAATGATGCAGTGCAACAGTCTCAACAGTGTTTTATTAAGTTACGCCACTTGTAGCTGTAACTGTTTCTACGTTTTTGGCCATCCATTTTTTATCCTCTGTAAATGTTTTGACCTTTGACCTGCGAGTTGAATGCTGGAGGTTCCCAACTAATGAATGAGGGAGAGAGGGCGAAAGCGACCGTGTTGGAAATCTAAGCAGACGGCTGTACTTGAATGCTGAAGGTGAAAGAACCCAAGGGATTGTGTGGTCAGCAGTGCCGTATTGTGCCATTGTACTAGAAACTTTTTGTAATGCTGGTTTTAAACACAAGGACTTCTGGAGTGTCTATTTAAGACAGTAGTGTCCCTTTAAGAAAAAAAAGCCTATCTGTGCAAATCCAATGTAGAATGGCTCTGTGTTTGTGTGTTGTGTACTGTAGTCCTTTGCAAACAGGCAGATTCTAAACTCAATATCTTAGCTTTAGTGTACGCAAAATGTCCTGTCAAGACCAGTCAAGAGCCATAATCAAAGATTCTCCATTCTGCTGATCCACAAATACATACAATACAATCTGTGAATGGCCACAAAACTGGCCAGTATGCAGTAGTCATTTTTATGCAGCACATTTATCTGTCTAAAAGTATTATATATACATGCACACGGAAACACACACACGCACATTCCACCTTTGCTCCTCCACCATCTACAGGGTACCCCTGTCTCTGACAACTGCTGCTAAAGTCTTCCCTTAATGAGACGCAACTCGGGATGTTGTCGTGATATCCACATTTGGAACCAACGAGTGTGTGTGAGGCCGCGGATGCGCACTATAGGTCAGGAATGCGTAGCACTCTCTCTGAACCCAAAGCCACAGGAAGGCTTTTATTGTGAAGCGGGTACCTCAGTGCCGCTTCATTAGACTCAGGCCGACAAATATAAAGAGAAGCTACACATTGATGTAGTCGAAATGTATGTTTAAAAGTATTCAATTATATAGAATTTTAATAAAGATTCAATATTTTCATAGTAGTATACGAATAGTCAGTATTCCAACTTTATTACACAATTTATTACAATTATAGCAATTTATCACGGTAGCCACTCTTATGTCAATAAACCAGAAAGTGTGTTCCCCACAAGTCAAGTGAAATAACATTCCCTGTCCACATCAGCGCAACAGACTCTAATTTGCCCCATCAATTAGCAACAGCTGTGATGGTGTCCTCTTTGCACCCATAAGAAGCTCTGGGGAAGATGCAAGCTAATTACGCTAGTGGGTCTAAACACATTAATACGCCGTACATTTTTTCCTTGAGAAACAAACTAATGTGATTTCCAACCACTACGACCCCACGGAGTTCCCACTTTAATTTATTAGCTGTACAGAATAATTATGTTGGCCTTATGTTGTTTTTGCTGTGTTCATTTTACTGGTTTGATTAATAAAGTATATTAGCACATTATCTCCTAACTATAGGGCTCCATAAACCACTGGAGTTGGTTTTCTTTTTCTTTCCATGATTTATGATCTGAAAATATAGTGTATGATGTGCTTAAAATAGAATTTTGCAGAAAAATATACTTCCCTGAATCCCTGAATGTGATTTCACAATCCAATTTTCCTGTACTTTTCCAATTCTTGTGACTGGATACATCTCATAGCAGAATTGATTTAGTAATTCATTTTTCACACCTCCACTCATTTCTTAAATTAATTTACTCATTTGGGCCCCGTCAAATCTTTTATTCTGTGTGACTTGAAACCCTTAGAGCTGTGCACGCAAGCAGTAGGAATTAGATTTGATATTTCCCAGGGGAAATTAATAGTACAGGGTGTTTCTGGACCAGGTAGGAGACTAAAAAGCTAGGCCCCCCATTATAAACCCATTAACCTAGTCATTAAGACCATATCTGGGGCGAGAAAGAATGTTTGAGGGGTCTAATATTAGCACATCTTTGTGTCAGAGCTATCCCCAATCCTTATCTGCAGGCACTAAACAGAGTTAACAGAGGTATTTCCCTCTCTAACACGTTTTACACTAACTCTGGCATCTGTATGTGTTTAAAGGTAAGATTTGAGACAGTGACATATTATGGTTGGGCCCTATTTCCTGGGGTTCTGCTCACCTCCCTACACGTCGAGCGTATATCACTGCGTCCCAGGACATGTGTGAATCTGGGGCCCTAGTTTCCCGGTCAAGGCACAAACGGAGGCGCACGGCGATCTAAGTTGTGGCCAAGACTTTTTTGCAAATTTCGGGACATGTGGCGGTAATCGGGCACAGTTGTAAAAGGGCTGGATTAGAATGAATAAATGATCAGTAGGAGTGGTGGGGATTGTCTTCAGTTACAGCCAATCAAATCAGCTCATCTCCTTCCCTTTAACAGCAGCGTACTCTCTGTCTCGGCGAACTGCTAATTTTGTAATAGACGGTGAAAGTCCAGACCGGCAGAAAAGCTTCTCCCAGGGGGAAACTGTCAAACTGTTCCTTGTTCAGGAGGTGCACATGTCACCAAGTGCGCAAATATGGCACCTCTAATAAACCACCAAGATAAACGTGCATATATTTTGTTTTGTTATTGTGGGGCGGTGGGCGTGGTCTAGCGATGTCTGTGAGTGGGAGAGAGAGTGTTGGGGGCAGGGTTCATGGGACTCTCAGGGATTGGGAACAGGTGAGGGGTATTAGCAATCACCTATCCCCTTGAGAAGCAGTCTGGCAGAGAAGAGGAGGGATAGAAACGACGCAGGGAGGCACCACGCCAAACCCACCCGGGACTACGACACGGACAGCTGCCAGCCAAAGGAAATACTTACCTGTATATGTGAAACAGCGGAGTCTGTTTCACATATACAGACCTCTGTTACTGTGCTACAGTGATTTTAAAAGGTTAAGGACAGTAGTCACTAGGTAAATTATTCACAAAATAGGCCAACATAACGTACACAAAAGTGACTAAACTACCGCACAGCGCCTGCGCTAAGATGTGGTCTGACCAGGCGGAGAAGCTGGCACAATATTTGGTTTTATTTTACATTAAACTAGCACTGTGCCCCCTGCTTTTAACTGACACACCCTCTACTGCGCCCCCACATCCATTTTGGCGCAAAGCGATGTCATGGTGTGCCGGGAAATTAGCAAACGCGCCCAGGCGAGAGAGAAACCATTTAGCAGGTGATTTAGCAGACGCTTTTATCCAAAGCAACTTACAATTACATGCTGCTATTACATGCTGCTATTACATAGAGCAGATAGGGGTTAGGCATCTTGCTCAAGGATGCTTACAGGTAGGGCCAACTATGAGGCTCGAACCCACAACCTTCCAGCTGGGAATCCAACACCGACACCACTAGACTATCCTGCCCATAATTGTCATTACGTCTCCGTTACCACTACCGCCGGCCTTGTGCCGTCCGAAACTAGAGCCCATGGTGTTTCGTTTTGTAGAGGATATGGTGAAAAACGGCCAGCACCCACGCTAACAGGATGTCACCAGTGACCTGCCACTGTCTTAAATGTCACAAGTTAACATGGGACTCTAATATGAGCTCTGCTGGTATTTCTAATGTCATGGCGGGTTCACTGCAAGGTCAGATAAATGATTCAGCCTTGCTAATATACAAGCCATGGCTTGTATATTACTATCTGAGTAATATCTGAGTAAAACACGTTGAGCTTTCAGGTGAGGGAGGGGTTGGTCGTGTCCTCGTGTTTGCAACCAAAGCAGTGTTGTTTCTCTAATGGACGCAAAATAATCTCACATGCACAGGCTCAGACAACAATGTCAGAGCCATGCTATAAAATTGTTCTTTTATTAATCTCTCTCTCTCTCTCTCTCTCTCTCTCTCTCTCTCTCTCAGCGTCTGGCTACACAGGCAGAGAAGTTTCAGATGGAGCACAAGTGGCGGGAGGACTATGTGGTGAGTAGGTAGCTAAAGTTGATATACTGTAATAATAATCTTGTGTGCTTTACTTAAAGCACACAAGATTATATAAAAGGTAAAAAACATTATTAACAGTACAAATATAACAGGTCATTAAGGTTGATAATTAGAGTTAAAAGTGTGTGTGTGACCACAAGACAGTACAATTAAATATACCGTATATTCATTACCACTGACTACATTGCCAAAAGACCAGCCAGTTAGCTAAAAAAGACAACTGAATGTAAATTACCAGCTCTTAAAGATGAATTTCCGTCAAAAATTTCTGTTTTCCGTTTTAATCACTCATTTGCTTCCGGAAGTTAAGGAATGCACTTTTCTAAAGGGATCGATTCATCTGCTCCGTCATTCAGTGAGTGTGATATTCAGTTGGCCCGAGATGCTTGGCTAGGAACGGTAATTACTTTTCTTGGCAATTTGAATGTGGTTTCAGGAATACCGGATCCAATTAAATCTCTGCCATTTTATCTTGGCTTTGCTGGGTCTGATACATGGATGGCTTTATGTGCCTCAAAGCGACACGCCCATGCTCGCACGTATCAAGACGTATTCTGAATGCATGTTCTCAAAACTGGAATATTATCAGCATATACCATGTCTTATTTTAAAACAAATAAAAAATAAAAACAAACAGTGGCCCATGTCATGTTCAGGATATTGCCATATTCCAAATAATAGGAAATTGATACGTTCTTCTCAAATATCACACTCGGCTTGAGATGACATTTCATTTGATGACATTCAATTCAGAGTAAGTAGTGGTTTTTAGGAAACCTGTAGATACAACTTCTCCGCCCTCCCTAAGCTCCAGATGTCATGGCTTGTCAAGACAGGGAGAATCTCGTGGCTGTAAGTCCAGTGTTAGCCCAGCCGGCTTTAGCCCAGCCAGCGTACTCCACGGCCTGTACATCTCGCCATAGCTGTGTGTGTAGTGACTTAAAATGGTGTTTTCTGCCTGCAGGCTGACATCTAGCTTTCATTGTAGCTTAATGCGAACCTAATCGTCGTCCTCTGTACCCGAAAAACTCTTTTTGACGTTCCTGCTTGTATAATCATCTAAAACCATCCCCCCTGCTCCATCCCAACTGACACTTTAACCATTGTTTTAAAAGTGTTTTTTTATTTTGACACCTGACAAGAACTAGGCTCATATGTGATAAGCCAGTGCACAATTCAAAGCCCTGCACATCGTCGCTTCCCTTGTGTGGGATGTGTTACTGTACAATTTCCGTGTGCCATCCCTAGTCTCTGTTCTGTGTCACCTTTGGTAACTGGGCCAGCACTACTGGGCTCCTTTCCCTGCTGACTTTAAAACGCTTAAAAACGAGCAACAGCTGATCTAGAAGCACATGCACGAGCACCTCTTTTCAGTGTTAAGCATAATAGCGTTGACAGAACTGAATGCACATGCACACGAACAAATACACAGAAAAGCTCGGCCTAATCATGTGCCAGAGAATTGAGCTGACAGGAGGCCTGGTCTTCTTATCGGAGCAATGTAAATACACCCACGACCACACACAGGACCATAGACAAGTTTTAGAAACCTCAAATCACACTTTCAAGCCTTGCCTGAGGGGTGTGATGGTGTTACATTAGTTGATGTCGTATATCTTCTGCTTTAATATGACCTGACAGAGAATACTCTCTGAGATAGTCTGTTCTTATCAACTTTTGCGTGCACACGTGCACTGTGTAGGACCACATGCGTGTCTGCCCATCTATGTTATGTGTGTGCGCGTGCGTACGTGGTCGTACCGTTCACATTGCTTAATGACTCAATGTGGTCTATTGTTTGGCTGGTGTTAACAGCTACTGCTAGGGAACGCTAGCAGTAGCCGTCACGGGCCCTTTGAGTTGAATTGGAGGTGGTAGGCAGGTGGTGCTAGCCAGTGAAGCGGCTCAAGCCCCCCAAGGTAGCCATATGTCAGTTGCCAGGCTAGCTCGTTAGCGCCCCGCTAGCTTGCGCCCTGACGGGAAGCCCAGCGTGAGAGCAAAACACAGCACTACCTTTGACACTTTAGTGTTGAAAACAAACACAAATTTCAGGGTTTAAAAGTATATTTTGTAACATTTTACACAACAACTCAATTGTAGCAACTCAATCTAGCCGTAGATATGATTGTGGAAATGAGTTACGTTTGTTATTTTGGCATTGATATGGAAACAATTTGTTGTGTGTTAAAATGTAGGTGGATTATTTATTTTTTCTTTCTCTCCATGTCTTGCAGGATAATGAAATCATTTACTGCAATGCTAAAGACAGTGTAAGTACACTTTAAGTTATTATTTCTTATTTTGTCAACACTATTTTCCATTGCATTTCCATTTCCATTCCGTTCGTGTGTGTGTGTGTGTGTGTGTGTGATCTGTGTTCAACCTAGGGTTCCCCCTCACACCCCACAGTCTTTATAACCATGGCAACCAAACCCAATAGTAAAGTATCTTGATAGCCTGAGAGGATCCAAGATATCCTTTAAGCTCAGCTCGGGGGTTCGGTTCTGCTTCAGGACCCAGAAAAGACGCTAGAAGGCTTACGCTTGTGTGTGTGTGTGTGTGTGTGTGTCTATACTGTGCATGCGTGATTTATTGAATGGCGCCTCTGTCCTCTGAAGTCATCTGTCTGCTCTGATAAACAGGGATCAGCGTCTAACTCCCCTCCCCTTCAGTGTCCCACTGGGACCCAACCCCGCACCCACAGCAAACTAATGTCATTTTGCATTTGAGTGACAGTCGCTCTCCTCTCTCCCTGCGGAGGCCCGGGTTTAAGTTTCACTGCCTGAAAAATCAAATTCCATCCGTCTTTCTCGCCCTCTATCCACCCGACTCGCTCTCCGTCAAATATATTCCAATAGTAACAGAGAATAACATTCACGCTGTATCTCATTAACGGCATGCAGATAACGCTCTATATAGCTATCTAATTGAATGTTGATGCCTTTCCACAGCTTAATCAGACAAAGAAGAACCGGTACGTCCCGGATGATTTTCAGGAAGACCCGGACTTCAAGCGACTGGTTTCTTACAACACCACGGCTGTACACATCCCCACAGATATATACGAGGGCTGTAAGTACACGCCGAAGCACCGAAAGAACACACAAACTTATCTGTTCACACCTCGGTAGAAAACTCTTATTGGCTTTTTTTTTTTTTTTTTAAGTTCAGCCTCATGACTCATTATTCTCACTCTCCCATTCCTTCTTATTGTGCCTTTTGTGTTCCGTTCAACTCCACATGGTCGTTCACAGTAAATTCCCATTATGTTAAACTTAGCCAGGTCCCACGCCAAGCCAGGCCATTCCAGCATATAGCCCCACTGCCCAACCAGTAACCCCTGTCACCCTGGCAACCACCAGCTGCTGCCAGCACCCCTGGCGACCTGCTACCATCACCATGAGGGTTTCCCGTTGGCACGTTGTACCTTTCATTCTACAGCTGCAACTCTTAATGTTGTGTATTTTCCATTGACATTCTCTTCTGCTTTTGTTAGAAACTGGACGTGGGCCGCGTGTATTCACGAGTGCTATTAGCAAATGTAGCAAAGGCTTAAAGCCATCTTCAGTTTGGGCCAATTTCAGCACTGGAAGGGGTCCAGCAATTCATAATTGGAATTTTAATCAGATTCCACTCGCTAGCCAGAAGCCAGAGGGTATAAAATGGGTTTCATGTAGCATAAACTTCAGCTTGAAGGTAGTGACTTTGGTTTTTCTACCTTGGAGTCAGTCCATTCTTGACTTGGAACAGCTCTGTCAGTCATGTGACTGCTCTCTGTATAGTGTGGTATAGCAGTAGTGATGAAGTAGAGTTGGCATGTTTTTGTGCAACCAGTTCGATAAATGGATGCGCTCGGCGCATAGGGACACGGTTTTACAGTCTATTTTTGTTGTCTGTTTATAGAGCAGACCTAAATCTGACTGGACCCGCTCTCTGATCCATAAATGACTCTTAGAAGAATAGCGACTTTTAGGGCAATTTGTGCCGCATGCCTGAGCTCCGTTGTTTTGGCCCTGATGCGAAGCTGTACGTCTATCATCACCGAACATAAGATGATGAGATGGCTCAGCAATTGAGCGTATGCTAACATACGCTCAATGTTAGCTATTGCCATTTCAAGGGCGCTCGGCAGGCCTGCGGCGACAAGAGAGCTAGAGTCATGACATGAATGGTTTGTGCCGGAGTGTCTGACACTTTATTTTTGTACTTATCAGACATGTAGACTTAGACTTGACTTCCACTCATATAAGATGCATTTTACAGGCATGTGTCTGTCAGTAAAATGATAATGACTTGACCATAACCCAGGACTATGGCTGAACGCACACAGTCCACATGCAGTACACAAGTGCAGAGACCATCTGGGCCACAAGCCTCGTATTCCCGTAGACCGATAGGAACTGGGAATACACGAGGACACACACCAAAATGCACAAGGACAGTCATTTCCACGAAAACACCCAGGCCAGTAGGCCGTGCAAGGCATGCATTAATACACACATTTTAGACTTAAAAATAGCAAGGCACACACACACACACAAACAGCCAGCAGAGAATAGTAAAGGATTGAAAATACACAACGTTGCGTTCCAAATTGAAGCTTATAGCAGTAGCTGTTGACTGTCTTGTATGAGTTACCCTGGCATATAGGAGTGACCATCCAGCTTAGTTTAGCGAGCGTTAGCTTGCCTGCGCACACAATACATTAGCGCATAGCCTAGCCTGTTCGGCGGTGATTGAGCAGTCAGTGTCATTCTCTCGATAGTTTCATTAACTTCGCTAAACCGAGCGGCTCCATTTGTGTACCGTCCGCGTCCTTATATGGAGTTACCAACCTGAAATAACTCGGACTATAAATGCTCTCTCTGAGTGTTGGCCTCTGGCTGTGCAGCGTGCAGGCATTTTTATCATCGCCAAATGACCCAATGTTATTTTTACAAGGGAGGGATGTAATGATGAGGGGGGGTGTAAGTATTTTTTTCCCTCCGGTGTGATTCATCACATCGCGTCTCTGCTCCCTTCTTTGCCTCCGTTTGTCTTTCGTGGTCTCTCATTTTCCATTCCTCCATTGTCAGTGTCTCTGTCTCTCCACTCTCTCCAGTCCTATTTGTTATTCTCTCTTATTTCTTGTGTTATTTAGCTGTGAGTGGTTAATGGGGGGAGATCGGCTTATCTGCCCCTCCCGCTCTTCGCCTCAGTGTTCACGGCGGCGGCAGCCTCTCCATCCGTTCCTCTCTCCCTTCACCCTATCTCTCTGTGGCGTTGGGCTGCTTAGTCTGACTGTTGGCGTTGCCATGGAAATGTCCATGCAATTGTGTTTATGTGCGCATGTTCCGTCTATTCAGGGACCCCTCATGCAGGGACACGCCCTATTTTCTTGCCTTGCATCTGCTGAGGCCTGCTAACTAGATTAGCGAGCGTGTGTGTGTGTGTGTGTGTGGGGGGGGGGGGGGTGTGTACGACCTTGAGTGCCCTGCCTTTCTTTCCCACTTCGTTCTTCCGTCGCTTATAATTCTAGACTCGTTTTTGTTTTTGTCCTTCGTCTCGCCCTCCCTATCTCTCCTTTGCTGTCCTGACATTGTTTTCCATCGTCCCTCGCGCTGTCCACCCCTCGTCCCGTCTGTTTGCCCTTCCCACCTTCCATGGTTAAGTGTATTAGTGTCTGGGCTTGTCTGTTTTTCGTCGCCACGTGTCCACCCCCCTAGCACGCGGTCTCTGGATCGCGTGCTAGGGGGGGAATGGTGCGCATCAAAGAAGGGGGGGGGGGGGGGGGCCGCCCGCAGCGGGCGGCCCGGGCTCGTCCGTGGCAACGCTGTGTGGCACCTGTCAGCTCGAGAGACACACACACACACACACACAAGCTGAGCTACCGTGGCGACACACACACACACACACACACACACACACAGGCCATTCTGAAAGTGTGTCCTCCCAGTGCTTATAACATATCGGGTTTTTTTTGCTATTGATTGGTCCTACCAGCTGTCTGTCTGGCTGAGCGATACAAATAGCTTCCTATGTCATGTCTGTTTTGGATGGCTGTATAATCACCTGAATGTGGTGTTCTTATGGCTTCCCCCCTATATGAGCTTCAGTGGAGCTTAAAATGCCTTGTAATGCTGCTGTACCTGGACTGTATTTACACATGCAGCATGCCATAAAGCAAGCAGGATGGACAGGATTGTTAAACCTCATATGTAAGGAATAGGGCATTGGTAGTTCATACTATAATGTGAGTGAACAGTGCCACAGTTCAGTTATAGCGTGTCTCCACTCTGTCGGGGCTTGTGGGTCATTTTCACACACATGTTCATCCTTCACTCCTCTGGCTTCAGCCAACCATCATCCATTTGTCAAAGCCCGCCGTAACGCCGAGCCCCTGCACACACACGCACGCACGAAGGTAGGGTTTATTCTGAACTTCCTTTATCTCTTTTTTCCATCTCCCTTCTATGCCGTGTGCGTGCATGTCCGTGCGTGCGTTTGTGTGTGTGTCAGCGCTGTTTGCCTGCGTGCACTCTGCTCATTGCATATCGTGTATATCTAAGTTAGCCCTGATGACATGCTGCTGTCATTATGCTAACAGAATGTTGTTTGCTAATGATAAACGGTGTATGACCATTTCAGCTATTGACTAATGTACTTATTGTAAGTCGCTCTGGATATATAGCGTCTGCCAAATGCCGTCAATGTAAATGCATGTCAGAAAAGGTTGCAGAGTGTATTCCTTCCTTCCTTACTGCCTTCCTTCTTTTCTTCCTTCCTCCGTCTCCTCTCTTCTATTCCGTGTGTGTGTGTGTGTGTGTGTGTCAGCGCTGTGTGACTGCGACTCATTACATATTGGGTGTTGTATGTGAAGTATTATTGAGCCTCCCTGATCAGATGATTACAGGCTCTCACCACCTCAGTCACCTACTCTGTAATTACTATCAAATACCGACAGCTAAGCTGACAACATTTTACGTGGCACTGCCACTGCTCTCTCTCGCTCTCGCTCTCGCTCTCTCTCTCTCTCTCTCTCTCTCTCGCTCTGTCTCTCTCTCTGTCTCTCTCTCTCTGTCTCTCTCTCTTTTTCTGTCTCTCTCTCTCTCTCTCTCTCTCTGTCTTGCTCTGTCTCGCTGTCGATCTGTCTCGCTCTCTCTCTCGCTCTCTCTCACTCACACACACATATGCATCCCACTCCCCCAAATTTCCCCAGGGAGTGACTCCTTGCGACTGACAAATAGAGCTGACTGGGGCCTCGCGTCGCCGCGGCAATACTTGCCGTCTCTCTCCGTCTCATCAGGGACGACCTCGGAGCCATCGCCGCGGCGACAGACGCATCGCCACTGAGATGGATCTGTTTACAGCGAAAAGTGTCCATTTGTTCCGGCGCTTGGGTTCGATTAGAGGCCACCAGCCTGCCACACCCCTGCTGCTATTAGCCGTGAGGTGATCAATGGGGCCACCTGCCCTTTATAGGGTGCCTCGGTGAACGTGTGTGTGTGTGTGTGTGTTTGTGTGTGTGTGTGTGTACGCATCACTTGCATACAGACAGTAGAAATGCAGTGTTAACGATGCATTCAAGACTCTCATACGGTACAGCAAAACTAACAAAGGACTACAAACCACCGTTCTGTTCCTCTGTTTAAGTCTTTTTCTTCCCTCCCAGATTTTATTACAGATGTCATGGCAACGAGTAGGACAAATCTATTCACTGAGGGCCGCCTGCAGGGACAAGAGAGTCAGGCCTGGACGCACAGTCCTCACTTATCACACAGATAGCCCTCGTGTCACAAACCCACTCCTCGGCTGCCCGCAGGGAGCCATTCTGGGAGCCATTCTGTGTCTAACTCCAGCCAGGGTATTACGGTTTTAGCAAAGAAAGGGAGAGCGCTGTATTATTAATTTATGTAATACATTCTGGCTGAACATTCTAGCATGTCCGCTTTCCAAACAACACAGTAGCGCGAGAGCTTTCAAAAACAAAAACAAAAGGCAACTTGTGTTACCAGCCAAATCTCCACCAAACCAAGCCACTAAAAGTTTCATTCCAATTTTCTCTTCATTTCTCTTCCTGTTTCTTTGTACTTTCTTGGCTCATCCTATCAAAGCTATCACACCGTTTAAATCACAATAGCATGTGCCAAAACTGGATTATAACCAGACAAGAACACGCAGCTCTTTATTTCAAACTCCACATTTATTAAGGGTAAATTATTATGGCAACTCTACGATTGGCTGCTTTGAAAAGCTGTGTACATTTTGTCTTTTATAGCAGGATTTAGTTTTGATCTTATATATTATCATTTTTTAGTTTTGTTTAAATATTTAAACTTGCAAATTCATTGTCTTAGGGACGTGGTTCAAAAGGTTTCAGATTGACGCACAAAAGCACCTGCAAATGCACACGCACACACTGCACACCAAGATGTGAGTGTGCCGTGCACAAGAGGCCGTTTGGCATGGGGGCAGAGGCCTGCCTTTTTAGATCAAACTAGATTAACGGCACATTGAGCCAAATTTGGCTTCGCCAGGCCACAAGAAACAGCAGAATGACAGGATTCATGCCTCTCTAATATCAAGGTTTTTTCCCCCCCTCTCACTCTCTCTCTGTCACTCTCTCCGCTCTCTCTCTTTCCTCATGTCAAATTAGAGATAGGCAACAAGATGGGGGCATCTCATCAAAGCATATTGATGTCAATGTCAGTTTTTTGAGGAGGCTGCCATGCTGCTATCCCTGTGAGTAGACTAATACTGGGAAATGTGTGTGTTACAGCCACCATTGTGTTGAATGAACTAAACTGGACAGATGCCTTGGAGGATGTTTTCCGGAAAAACAAGGAAGAGGACCCGTCTCTCCTCTGGCAGGTGTTTGGCTCTGCCACCGGATTGGCGCGCTACTACCCAGGTGAGCCTACCCGTCCACCAACCAATAGGGTTTTAATTCAAGCTGCTAATATGTATATTTTTACGTTACATCACCACTACAGAAAACACTTTAGCAGGTAACTGCTTTAGTATTTTTTAAGTTAGTAACTGCTAAGTTAGTTATTGGTATGATGGTTTAGTAACATGTGTTTGTATTGATTACTCACAGTGGCTGATCAGGCTAATTATCAGCTAATTGTACTCGATTTCTTATTCCAAGAGGTTAGGTGGTGTAGAAATGCAGGAAATTTGTTTTAAATTACAATTTATTTTCTGGTGGAAATTATGTATCTTTCCAAGTTTCCTCCTCCATGTTAAAACATACCCAGGCACCCATGATGACACACATATATGTCCCTGCCATTTCCAGATCTTTCATTTCTTTTGCAGTGAGTGAGAAGAGTTTGTTAATAAGATATCACTCTTGGTGCAATATTAGAGGAACTTGCTAATCTAAGCTCTGAAGTCTTTCACATTGTCTTCCAACCTAAATTAACTACAAATAAATTTACTATTAATTATTTCCAAAATTCTCCTGGTCCTAGCATCCCCTTGGATAGACTCCAGTAAAACACCCAATAAGATTGACCTCTATGACGTTCGCCGGAGGCCATGGTGAGTGTAGATGTGTTGGTTTTCTTTTTTCATTTCATTATTAGCTCTTCCCCATTTATCCCGCAGATGACACGGGAGACACACACCGGACTCCCTCACACAAGCAAACCTGCGCATACAATTACATTTGCGTTATGCATGCATTTCTACACATGTGAACACAAAACCATTTGCTGACACACACACACAAAGTCAAGGCAAGAAAACCGAACCCACTCAACTCAGCTCAGCTCAACTCTATAGATCAAAGTCGACTTATACAAAACCTTTAGTGAGCTGCTAGAGATGTATCACTGTAACATCTGGCTGGAAGCCACCAATATTCTCTTAACCCTGTTAGGAAATTCATTATTCATTAGCTTTAAAAGCCCTGTGGGTTTCTAAAGGTCTCTCTGAACAAAGCAAATGTCCTGTTTGTTTGTTTGTTTGTTTGTTTGTTTGTTTGTTTTTAAGGAAGGGGAGATGGTAATTAAATAATAAAAATTTTAAAAAATTGTTAATTGTTTACCTGTACACAGATAAGTGTGTGTACCAGGCAGAACAGGCTATGATTAACTAAATAATTCTGTGACAGCCTGTTTGAAACAATTTCCTATATTTATATAAAGCATCTATATTCAATTAACTATATTTATACGCCACAAAAACAACTTTTGCTATTTCTTTAGTTTTTTTGTTTGTGTGCATCTGCGTTTGTGTGCATCTCATGCATGTCAATGGTTTGGTGTCTTTTCTTCCTCCCCAGGTACATTCAGGGAGCGGCGTCACCCAAGGACATGCTGATCCTTGTGGATGCGTAAGCAACACTTTTATGGTTCTTTTTTGCTTTGTTTTTTTAAGCACGCTGGGAGGTGCAGACCCCCCGCCTATCCTCATTCAAGACACCAACTGCTGTGCTGAAAATAGGGCTGCATCAGCACGGAATTGACACATTCGCAAATAAATGGCAGCGGGCATTTCAGAGCTAGCTCCTCATTTACCACCTAATTATTTTCCTCTGACTCAAGCCTTGAGAGTTGAGTTACATAAAAAAGGACCCAGAGTAAATAGTCACAATTTTATGGTGGCAGTTTTGCTAGTAGCTTAAAGGTCCACTATCATAAAATTCGAGCTTTATGTTGTCTGAGTTGTGTCGTTGTATTGTGTTTTCTGAGTTGTGTTAAAAGGGCTGGACTAATTTTGAAATCTGTCTAACATGCTATTTAGCCAAAATTCCTCTCATTCAATCAGATTTTGCCCCTGGTGTGACATTATTGACAAATTACGGCATTTTAGAAAAAAAAGTACAACACAAACTGAATCGGAATGTTTAGCTCGAAATGAGAAAAGTTGTAAATTGGAATGATATGAGAGTTGGCCATTTGACTGAATAAGACATCACAGGCCTCACAGACATAGCAGTATGGATATTAACATGCAGCAATGGGACTACTGGCACGGCACCAGGGCTAAATGACATCGCAGGTTGAAAAATGGAAACCAAATTTCACCCACTTAAAAAGTTCCTACCACGGTGACGATAATTGGCAGGCACAGAATTGACAAGGCTATTAGACATGAAACCGGCCTTCATCGTAATTTACTGAAACAATATAAAAAGAACTCTCCACTCTTTGTTTTCTCTTTAGTGCTCTCTTCACCAGCAGGAACCAATTAAGTGTTATTTTTATAGAGCCCTTTGATTGCAATATACAATATTGTTAAAATAGTCGAATGTTGGAATGAAACTCTCAAATGTACTGACTTGTTTAATACCTATGTTCACTGTTAGTACTAGTCATTAGCTGAGACACAGTCAGAGCATTTTGCACTTAGCATTAATATGGAATAATGATGATAGCATGATGAATTACATCTCTGGCCGGCTTGTTAGTGGAACAAGCTTGCAGTCACAAGCCTCTGCTCTGTAAGAGGATTCTATTATGGTTCATTCATGTTTTTGTATGTTTAGTATGCTCTTATCCATGCTTGAATTAAAGTCGAGTTGAGTAGTAAAGCTCCAAAGCTCATTAGCTCCATCATTTATATGTTTCCAGTTATCAGGAAGTACACATTTTACTTGGAAAATACACAAAATATGATTGTGGTTTACATTAACTCTTGCTTATAATGCCTTAATAAAGCCTTTAAGCGCTACATAAATCTTCTAGAATTCAATAATGTGTCATGTCAAGTCTATAGAAGGCTTCTAAATGTGGAACTTATCCATTATTACCTAATGTGACCCCAGACAAAACATACTGTAGTTATTTATGCTTTACAGCACATTTATTTAGTGCTAATAGAGGCTTTACTGAGGGTCTTATGAGCTTAGCAGTAATTATATAAAGGGGGAGCACATATATTTTACTGTGGAATTGCATAACGTGTTTGTAATAATATGGCCTTGCATTGTTGTTTCCCTCTGCCGTTGTAGAAGTGGCAGCATCTCAGGTCTCACCCTCAAACTCATCCGCACATCTGTCAGCGAGATGTTGGAGACGCTTGCAGACGACGACTACGTCAACGTGGTGTATGTGAGTATCAACCAAGCTGTTCCTTTAACACTAGAAGAGATCCCAGGGCCCTCCTTTCATGACTTTTCCTAGATATGAGAGTTTTATCACCCAGTATTCTTGAATTTTCAAAATCACTTCAGGAAAAGCTAGTTCAAAGCTATTTTGCTTCTATTTCTGTCAAGTTGTCAATAGCCTGGCTTTTGGCCATGTTGCGTAATTTGCAGCCAGGCTGCTATTCCCTTTTCTGCCAGCAGATGTCACAGGGGCTCCCATCGTACAGGCTTTCCGTGAAAAATATTTATATTATATTATATTTATAGCATAATGTGTGTGTGTGTATATGTATATATATATATATATATATATATATATATATATATATATAGACTTTGGGCCCTAGTTTCCTGGTCAAGGCACAAGCAGAGGCGCACGCCGCAAATCCATGGCGCGAGTCAATCTAAGGTGTGGCCAATACTTTATTGCTAATTTCGGGACGGCGGTAAGCGGGCGCAACTGCAGCACAGTTGTAAAAGGGCTGGATTAGAGTGAATAAATGATCAGTAGGAGTGGTGGGGGCTGTCTTCAATTACGGCCAATCAAATCAGCTCCTCTCATTCCCTTTAACAGCAGCGCGCTCTCTGTCTCGGCAAACTGCCAATTTCCTAGTCGACGAAGAAAGTCCAGACCGGCAGAAAAGCTTCTCCCTTCTGTCAAAAATGATCTCCTTGTGCACATTCGCCAAGGGCGCAAATATGGCACATCTAATCAACCACCATGATACACCTGCATATATTTTGTTTTGTGATTAAAAAGGTTAAGTACAGTAGTCTTTAGTTATATTCTTGAGAAAATAGATCGCATAACACGCACAAAAGTGGCATGTATATTTTGGATAGGTATGTGCTTAGTGCACCTAAGTCGGAAATTACTACGCAATGCCTGCGCTAAGACGTGAACCGACCGGGAAGAGACGCTAGTGCAATATAACCTGATTTTGACACCATGACACAATCGAGGAGTGTACCTTTAACATTCACTCACTTTGTGCGTTGCACTCTAAACATACAGTATAGCTGTAGGTTAACGTGAACAGCGTTATATATTCACGAGCCATATTGTTCTAGCCTATCACTGACCTTTTGAGTGACCTAATGTACCATGCACAGCTGGATCATCATAGTGGCTGCATACGTGCACGCATATGTGCTCATTCTTGCATACATGCCTTTGTCTTAGCGAAAAAATATGTGTGTGTGTGTGTGTATGTGTGGTTGAGATAGATACTGTAGGGAGAGAGGCGAGTGGGGAAAGGCCTCTCTGACTCAACAGCGCAATTCTTTGCAAAGACAGGAGCATCAGAGCTTGAATGGAACCACGTGAGCCGAACGGAGCACGGGCCTGACGTGACACGGGCCGTCATGAGACGCCACAGGACAGGCATGACAAATTCATGATCTATACGTTCAGCAGAACTGTGGGATGTAAATCTCCTTTGGCCCGGCTGACATGCAGCGGTGTTCATGGGGCTTGATGACAGGGGTCGGGTGGGGTTTCATCCATCATCCCTTCTAGCCCACAGTCTCCTTGGTTAAGGCGGATTCGCGCCTTCAAGCTAAGCCGTTAGTTGGAAGAAAAATAACATGGGTTGTGCGTTTAGACGGGAGCTCCGTTTTCTTTTTTTCCCTTTCCACCTAGAGAATTTACGAGTAGTCCTGACTGTAGCAGTTGTGTTTCACCCCGAATGGCCGTAGCTGGAGAATCGAATTGCTTGCACAGTTACAGATCCCCGGTACATACAGTAGATGTTAACAGGTGTCAGTTATAGCCAATGAAATAAATGGTTAAAGAAATGCATGGAATAAAAAGGTTTTAATAGGCTGCATGTGAATGGCCACCCGAACCAGTGTGAGATAAAACAAAATAAAAATGCTTTTCTTTTTACCACCCTCTGTTTAACCAGTCTTCATATAACACACACATACAGATGGATTATAAGTGCAAAGCACAGCTTGGGTGAGGATTGCCAGATGGTCTCACATTTGACCACGCGCTGACAGTTACTATGATTTGAATCCGTGTTTAACAAGTTTGGGCTGTTTTTTTTTAAATGAGGAAAAAATACATTTGATAAGAGATGCTTTGTTTTCTTAATCAATCCAACTTCTTTTTCCTAATAGAATAAAATGTGTTTTACATTTTCAGTTTCCTTTTGAAATGCCCCAGACTTTTAGATATAGTTGAACCTACTAAGACCCATTGTACCGCCAACGGGTAGCACTACAGTATGTACTAGGTATTTGTGGTCCTTAAGGGGTTTGTGACATAATCCCCACTCTCCTGGCTTGGGTGTTGGCGCTGACCGTGTCAGTTGTAGTTTTATTCCCTTTTCAATGATACTGCAACATGCAATGATTTTCTGACAGGCAATATTAACAGGCCATGCCAGGGGTAGTCCATAAGAGCGCCACGCAAACCATATCGGTCTCAGCGTCTCTTCCGCAAGCTGCGTTCTCACGCTGCTTTTAAAGGGAGACATGATTAACAATTGCCCACACCTGTCTCCAAACCTAGTCCCGCGAGCCACACCTCCAAACATTCCCTCCCACACACAGACAGAGCTAAGCCACACCCACACACTCCCACAGGGTTAATAACATTTTCTTTCAATTTATTAATAAACGAATGGTTTATGATTTTTGTCTAGAGCCCCGAGGCCAAACTAGCCAACTGAAAAAAAGCTTTTGAAGGCAATTATATTAGGCAGCTGTGTTATAAGTATATTGGTGGCACCCAGCCAGCTTTAACTTCCTGTGATATAGAATAAAGCTTTTTGGTAGAAGCCTGCAAAGCTGTAAACACAACGATAAACACATAGCAAGTACTTTTAGTTTGTGAACCTGTTTTTTCAGCCGTGGTACACCCCAGCTCTCCATTATATCCAAGATAGCATCCGCTTGTTTATGTTGCAGTGAGTGTCTCTACTTGGGACTTTTAGTGGATATGGCCATAGTCCAAGGTCTTCTGTGTGTGTGTGTAGATGTTTTAGTGTATCCATTTAGACGATATTAGAGACAGAGTTTGATCTAAATCATTTATTTATGTCAGGTTTTAATAGGAATGATGGTGTGAGCTTGGTGGATGCAATCCAGAAAGTCATATATCACACAGATGGTTTGAATAAAATAAAATGAGACACACACCTGTCTCAATTGTTCTGAATATTTCTCACACTCTTCTTTGTTCAGCCATCTGTGTGTGTGTGTGTGTGTGTGTGTGTGTGTGTGTGTGTGTGTGTGTGTGTGTACATCACTATTGTCACTGCACACACTCTGGAACAATATTATATTAGGTGTGAAATTACATAAATTGACTCGTATACTTGAAGTACATTTCTCTGACTCTAGTACATGTGCGTGCTTGCAGGTGTCTCGTTCTACGTCTGTTAGAGACAGCATTGTTTATCCGTCAAGAATCTTGGTTTTGATATTTTAGCAGATAATTTCATCCAAAGCGACTTACAATAAGCAGGGCTTGACATTAAGCATTGTCATGTACTTGGACAAGTACATTTGTCATTCACTCATCCTAGTAAAAAAGTTACTTCCCCAACAACGACATTTTAGTGGTAGTGTATCATGCCTAAAGGCATTTGTCCCCTTGACTAAAGAAGATAAGTAATAGAGGACTACTAGTCACTTTCTTACAATCACAATGTGAAATCGAGATTTGAGCTACAGTAAACTATATCACATTGTATTTATCAGAGAAAGAGCAATAAATTACATCCTATGGTGTTTCAATGTAGCCTGGGCTAGGTTGGGGGAGTAGTGTCTATTATATATACTATTGTAAATAACCCTTAGATATATTTAGAACTAATCCTTTTCTACAGATTCTTTACAGTTATTGAGGTAAATATGCACATGTGTATCTCTGTAGGGACACGTTCTATGTTGCGAGACACTTAATAATAACATTATGAGTCTGTCAGCAGCAAAAATATTGTCCTATGTTTCCAGTGCCCCATTGGATTCCAAATTTTTTTGCGTTCTAGCTCAATACAGGAGACATTTTGATTGAAAAACAGGGACCAGGTTGAAAAATCCCAACGTTTCCCTTTAACATATCAGTAAATCCTAAAAGATAATTGCTAACAGCCTAAATAAGTGCTTAATTTTCTAACAGAGCAGGCCAGAGAATGATTTTAAAAAGGTATTTATATATTTACTTTTTATTTAAAGGGATGGAGACAGAAGGTAAAGGATCTTCATAGAGAACCTCAAGTTACTTTCCATACGGTCGCACAAGAAGCAGTGCCGCAGCGGAGTTGTCAAGCGGGATCTGTGAATTTGTAAAGTGTGTTTGTTTGTGTGTCGAGCAGGATGTTTTTGCAACCGTGCAGCGCTGCCCAAAACAGATGTTTGGTATTAATGAGACACGGCCCTGTGCTCTGTATAGTGTGTGTGCGTGTGTGTGCGTGTGTGTATGTGTGTGAGTGGCTGAGCGCTTCTAATGTGTATGAATGGATTTGAACCCATATGTGCCTCCAACATTAATTTGGGTTGAATATTCTGCCCTTTCATTTAGAACCATGTAAATATGATGCTCTTTCTCTCTGGCGGTCCCTACAGTATAATCACATTCTGTTGTTCTTTTTACCTCCTTATGCCATTTCTCTCACTCCCTGCCTACTGTCCTGCCACACCAACCAACCCTTTCCCCTTCCACTTACAGCTCCCTTCGGTTTGTGTAGATTTGATTGAGTTTCTTTATGTAGGACACACAAGAAAGCTCTGTGACACACAGCCAGTGTCCTTCCTAGAACCTATATTTGTGCAAAATGTCTGAGAGGTAATTGTGTGATAAGGGCAGGAATGACCTAATTTTTCCTCTGGGATCGATAAAGTGCCAAATTGTCATTTTTAGAATTACCCGCAGAAACACATTAGAGCAGGACTTCTTCAAACTAGCGGAAACCTGCGTCCATCAAATCTACCTGTGGCTCTTTCCATATGGGGAACCTCACAGTAACAGGCCCGCCAGCGGCCCCCTGACCCATATGTTGAGCGTGAAAACACAACGAAGGGGGACAGAAAAGACATATTTGCCGCAAAATATGTGCCAGTGCCTTTCCCTCACTCCCCGTGAACCCTCATGCCCTCTCCCCTCCCAGTTCAACGACCAGGCGACGCAGGTGGCGTGCTTTCCCAACCTGGTCCAGGCCAACGTGAGAAACAAGAAGCTCCTGAAGGACAAGGTGCAGACGATCGCAGCCAAGGGCATCACCAACTACAGGGGAGGGTTTGAGCTGGCCTTTGAACAGCTCGCAATGGTAAAGTGTGGTGTGTTTGGTGCGTGCTTGCTTGATACAGTGGTGTACAAAGGTTCACACACCCGTAAGAGGTCCGTAATAAGTAAACCCTTTGTTTAGATTTTTTACAGTGGAATTATTATTGTATTTTTTGACTCTGAAGTAAAAAATACATTAACATTATTCCTGTCTATCCTGTTCATTTTCACTGTTAAAGTGCCTGTCCCCACACACAGGTGTTTTGAGTTTTTAATGTGTCCCATTCAACCTCTTCTCAGCCATGTCTGGGCACAGGTGCACAGACCTGCTTAATTGACAACTCCCTGACTCCTGTCAGTTTTGTTGTACTGTACTTGTTAGGGCGGGACAACTGACACCTTCTTTATCATTGGTTCTTCTGAGTTTATCATGTGTTTGCATCATAACTCTGCACAACTTTTTACCGTCTAGGTCTAAACAGCCAAAATTATTCAAAACACGTGGGAAATTGACATTTTCTCCAGGCTAGGAAAAGAGGTAGCACATCTAGGTCTCTGTGGAAAACCATTCCAACCATTTTTAAACTATACACTTTTAAACCGACTACATAAACTTGCTACATAACATGTTTTGAGTTTCATGTGGGATAAAATTAAAGCTAAAAATGGGTGTGCAACACCCATGTATTACAGTATATTGCTTGTACGTGTTACTGGGAACATACTGGGTGTGGGAGTGTGTGCGCTCGAAATGGAGGACAGGGGGGTAGCATCTTTTGAGAGGATGCTGGTTTCATTCTTGCTTCCAAACAGTCCCTCTGATAGATATACAGACCAGGACCAGATCAAAGTGTATCTAAATATCTATCTATGGCTTTTTAACATGTATATTGTTATTGAACAAATGACTCATAATGTAATCCTGATCAATTGTAATGGAGAAATGAGTATATGTCGCCCTCTTCTGTTTGTGTAGGATCTAGACTCTCTGCATTCACATACATCTATTTGTCAGCATGCGTTATGTGTGTGCTTGTGGTAAAATAATGGCTTACAGTGGCTTAGTGTTTGTGGTTTCTTCGCACAGACGAATATATCAAGAGCCAACTGCAACAAGATTATAATGCTCTTCACTGACGGAGGAGAGGAAAAAGCCGAAGAGATCTTTGAAAAATACAACTTCGACAAGACGGTAAATCGACGCGTCCTCGTTTAGCAGTCCGACGTCGCCTATTGAGGTTTACAGTATGTGCGTTTGATCCTGTTAAACTGCCCCCCTTCTGTTCCCCACTGTAGGTGAGAATATTTACGTTCTCAGTGGGTCAACACAACTACGACAAAGGACCAATACAGTGGATGGCCTGCTCTAACAGAGGTACAAGGGGACAGGATATGTTGACCTCCATGTACTGCAGTTCACCCACCTTTGTTTGCATATCTTATATGTGTGGAACAACTTGGTAGGACTAATCGCTAGAAAAAAATAGGGATACATAATTACTCGTTTTTTATATATAGTTTTAGGTATATTTTTTTAGATGGATGATTTTAGTTGTGTTTTTATTTTTTCAGGGTACTATTATGAAATCCCATCTATAGGTGCTATCAGAATCAACACTCAGGTAAATAAAACACATGCTCTTTCCTTTTATATGTTAAATTCTCTTGGATATGTACATCTTAACTTATTCAATATAAAACCAATACTTAGTGCGCCCTCTTGTGGTTTGATTGTTGACATGCATGTAATCTTGCCTTCGGTCCCTTCTGCTTACTCTTCTACAGGAGTACTTGGATGTTTTGGGCAGGCCCATGGTCAGGGCTGACAAAAAAGCTAAGCAAGTTCAATGGACCAATGTCTACAAGGATGCACTGGTGAATTAAACACACTAATACAGCTTTATGTGAAGACGGTTTTGGTGTTAGGCATTTGGGGATTTAAGTGAAGCTCTCGGTGGGAGTTAATGGTTTTGTTAATGGGTCTGACCCCTATAAATATCTGTCATATCCCCCTTATCTTGATTTTACAAAAATATGTAGTTGTAGAGTCAATTTCATCATTCAGAATAACTTGGCTCCAACTATTCCGTGCCATAATTAAGTGATTTAGATGGTATATTATTTCTGCAGAAAATATTTATGTCATCCAATCTGAATGGAGACAAATCATTCAGCACTCAAACGTAACGCCTGCCAAGCTAACGCCAACAGCAGATAAGAATGCAGCGTAGCAAACGTAGACAAGCTGTTGTCATTTTCCTGATAGAAACCTTCCAAGTCTTCCGCACCAGAAATGCTTCTGCGTTTCCTTGATGGGAGACAGTTTATTTATATTTAAGTTTTCCACGGATTGTGTGTGTTCCATCATCGCATGTGCTATCAGTCGCACTTGGCAGGCATGGAAGATTCACATTGCAATTTTTTAGCCAATTTATCAATCGCAGCATGTACAACAGCCGTTTTTATGCATGGATCATATTGACAATGAGGATGAATTCGCTACAGTATTTCTTAGTGAACACATTGCGTGCTTTGTCTGCCAGGAACTGGGCCTCGTGATCACAGGCACGCTGCCGGTCTTCAACAAGACCAACACCAAAGCTGACAAAGAAAGAGGCATGAAGGTTAGTCAATTGTATAATGTGCTTTGCGTTGTCACTGACACAGAATCCCCTTATCATTACAGTAGTCCCTCACTGATTTTGGTTTCAACTCATTAGTTAGTTCGGTAGCTAAGTGGTTGGAGCTATTAGTGTTATTTTATAAGCCAGCCATTATTTGCACGTTACATTCTTCCTTTATTACTTCCTACCATTGCAACCATAACTACGTTTATGCATCTTATCTTTATATATCTTGTGTACATTTCCTGTCATTATCTACTCACCACTTTTTAGAACCTATTCACAGACCTAACCGTCTTGTCTGACACTTTGACCCCGCCAGAGAGCTCAGTCTGCGGATTTGTAGCACACCATAATGTTTACCAGACAAAAAAAACAACCTACATGAAATGTGAACACTCTTAATTACCGTCTCATCCTTTGCTTTCTTGTGGCCATCGCTTGGTTGCTTTCATTGACGCCCTGTGGTCAGTCAAAAGCCGTCCCACGTGCTTTCACAGGAAGGGAACCCGGTCCACTGTGTCGCAAAGTGAAATATAAAAAAAATAAAATAAGAAGAGAGAGAGAGATCAAACCGTCAGATCAGAGAGCCAAATGATCCGGTAGCTTAAGTGCTTCAAGATGGCCCGAGAGATGCTTTACATCTCCACCTCGAGGGACTCAGGCAGAGCGCCGATGCGACTGAAAAGTAGGGCTAGGAAATGTCTCGTCACTGAGTCATGGCAGCACTTCTAGCTGTTGGGAATGAGACTGTCCATATTTCACTTGCACCGTGTTTCCTTTGAAAAATGTTCAAAATGCACACAGGGAAATGGCTCGTTCAGAAGCAACAGCACTTAGCAGGAAGTGGTTCTTTTGAAAAAAAGAGGTCTATCAATGGAATCACAATGGCTCTTTTCCGCTCCTAACTGCTATTGTTTCTTGTCGTTTGATCTGCCAGAAACCTCAAAATCAGCTCATCTTGGGGGTTATGGCGATTGACGTCTCCCTGGATGATATTAAGAGACTGACACCTCGCTTTACTGTAAGAGCGCGCCCACGCTCACATAAACACACACCATTATCCATCCTCTTTTTCCCTGACTGCGTTTAACCATCCTTCATCCCTGTTCTTGTAGTTTGGACCGAACGGTTACTACTTTGCCATTGACCCCAATGGCTATGTGTTGCTCCATCCTAACCTCCAGCCAAAGGTATGTGAAATCGCTTTAGCGGTAGCCCCGTGGGTCCGAAAGGTTTTCTTTAAACGGGGACAGTGATTTTATTTGGTAATCTCATTAATGTCAGCGAATGAAGGCTAGCGAGTGTGGGAGTCCGCAGGCAAAGGGAGGCCTTGTATTCTGCTTGTCAATGATCTCTGGATCAGATCATCTTTCTCCATTGGCCTTCAGCAGATCAAAGTCATGTGGGAATCCAGGCTCTTGAGAACTGTCAGTTGGTAAAACATGTGTAGTGCAGATAACATTCTAGGCTAGCACTGTTAGCTTTGCATATCCTTTTGAAAAAGGTATTAGTTCATATGGAAAGGTATCGGGACATTGACAAACCCCCAGATCACTTACATAGCGTTAGAAAAAAGTATTATTGTTCATAATGACGGCATTTACTGTTAGAAAGCATTGTATTGATTAATTTCAGTGGAAAGTGACATGAGTAATAAACAGTTCCAAGAAACAGCTACAAACGAACACGTCACAAAAAGACCTTTGCTCTCTTTTTTAAGAATGTTTAGTTGTTTAAATGTTTAAATGTTATATTTCGCTGTAGAATCCCAAGTTCCAGGAGCCTGTTACCCTGGACTTCCTTGATGCAGAGTTGGAGGATGAAATTAAAGTTGAGGTCAGAGAGGGGAAACACATACCATAACCAGAAGCATTTGAATTATAAATGCGTAGTCTTCAACACATACACCAACCTTCCCTTGTTTGTTTCCCACAGATAAGAAAAAGTATGATTGACGGATTAACAGGCGACCGCACAATACACACGCTGGTAAAATCCCAAGATGAGGTAATTGTATATTGTAAATATACTAATAAATAAATAATAAATGCTCTTTATGAAAATGTTTGTTATTGACCATGCTCTGTTTTCGTCTCTGCAGCGATACATTGACCGAGGTCTGAGAACGTACACATTCGCACCGGTGATAGGAACTGACTACAGGTTGGTATCAGGTCTGTGTAAACTGAATGTTTTCAGAAAATGAAAGATATATATAGAAAGATAGATTAAGAAAGAAAGATATATTAAGTATTCCATTCCATCCATGTTTATAACTGGTTTGTTCTGCTAATCTTTCAGTCCAAAGACATTAGACAAAGCAACATCTTCTCTTAAAATACAAAAAGAAAATTACACTGGCTTTGCGACATGAACTTCAATGAAACAAAAATATAATTTAAGTCCTTGCAGTATTAATAGTCACAGGTCAATGTGATTGTAATATGACCAATAGGGGTCACTGTTCTCAATATATGGACTCTATTTGGGGAGAAAATCCTTCTTGTAAAGAAATTTAGTAGGACTTGTGGAAAAGATTGCCAAAAAATTTTGCCAGGATTTATTTTTCTGCCTTTTTGTTGTTTAGCTGACTAGTTATATAGTACAATATATATAATGTGTATTGTGCAATTAAAAATTTACTGGAAAGTTCACAATTGCAGTAAATAAAACCTCTTAGTGAAAGGTGAAACTGCCAAACAATGAACACATATCGTTGGGAGTTCTTTTTACAAGCACATGTCAGCGAATACCTCTGGAAGGTGCGGAAAGCCAAATAGATCATAATTATTGCTTTAGTGTGTGCTATGTTTAGTGTAGAATTCAAGTGCGAAGTGAAACATAAAAGAAATATTTAGACAATCTTGTGAGTATGACAGTAAAGGTACAACAGAATACTAAATGATAGAATACAAGCGAGTGACACTTTGTCTTTGTTGTGTGTGCGCGTGTGTGTGTGTGTGTGTGCCCACGCCCCCCAGCCTGGCGCTGGTTCTTCCCGAATACAGCCTCCATTACATCCGGGCCACGATCGGAGACACCATCACGCAGGCCAAATGTGAGTACCGTTCTACAGGAAAAGAATGAAGCTTTTCCGTGCATTCCTAGCACCTCTGTTCCGCCCTTGTGTTTATACAAACAGAACACACGCAGTCTGGGTTCTCCCAAGACATGAACACCCTCCATATAGGGTTGGGAAATGCCTGGGCCTCAGCTTATGGTGGTTATCCACCCATTATAGCCCTCTTCCAACACACACACACACACACATCGTTTGCCTCCTGTGTTGCTATAGCAACAAGGCGCTCCAGTTGTGGTCCTGTTCAAAGTTGTGCATCCAGACAATAGGACGACGGAGCGCTTAACGGCTCCCAGTGTCCCCTTTCGCACATCCAGTCCTCATCAACGCATTTACAGCTGCTTCGCTGGGGCCCCCCGTGCATGTGTTTGTGTGTGTGTGGTGTGTGTCCATGGTAGGTGTACAGCATGCGTGTGTATGTACATGTTGAGTCTGTGCTGGTGGCGACCGTATAGAGAGAATGAGGTTCCATATGTGAGGCCTTGTCATCTCGTGTGCCTCTAAGCTGTCCCCCCCCCCCCCCACACACACACACACCCACCCCCACCCACCCCCACCCACCCACTAGTGAAAGATGCCATTGACTCATATTGTTACTCAAAGGGAAGTTTTACAGCGAGTTTAGTCACTAAGCATCAGTGTGGAGGCTTGTTCCCTCTGTCTGTCTTTGTTTCTCTCTCTCTCTCTGTCTCTCTCTCTCTCTGTCTGTCTGTCTTTGGTTCTCTCTCTCTCTCTCTCTCTGTCTGTCTTTGTTTCTCTCTCTCTCTCTGTCTCTCTCTCTTTGTTTCTCTCTCTCTCTTGTCTGTCTTTTTCTCTCTCTCTCTCTCTGTATGTCTTTGTTTCTCTCTCTCTGTCTGTCTCTCTCGCTCTGTCTCTTTGTTTCTCTCTCTTTCTCTCTCTCGCTCTGTCTCTCTCTCTCTCTCTCTCTCTCTCTCTCTCTCTCTCTCTCTGTCTTTGTCTTTGTTTCGCTCCATTGTTCTCGTCTTTGACGTTCCTGATCAGTGCCTCTTCTCTGTCTGTCAGGCCGGTCAGGAGCCAGATGTGAGAGTGTATGTGTGTGTGTGTGTGTGTATGTGCACGTGTAGGTGTAGGCATGAGAGCTTAAACATCCATTAAAATACATTTACAGTACACACACAGGCGCGCACACACACACACTCACAGACAGGTTAGCGTGTGGCACTTGACGCAATATTCTTATTCAATTCTCTTTTGAATAAAATATTGTGTAACCCTGTTGGTTTCTTTCCTGCCCCACTCTCTCTCCCCTCTCCTCCTCTCCTCATCCCTTCTCCCCGGCCCGGTGTCCCCTCTTCTGCCCTCCTGAACTCTTGACCCCTCCTGGTGTGTTGGATCCCTGAAGCATTTCTTGGCAAGTATTCTCCTCTTGTGCTCTACCTTTCTGCCCCCTGTCTTCCTGTTGTCATTCTAGCACCGTTAAAAAGAAGCTACCCGACAAATGCTTTTTGGTTTTGTTTCTTTGTTGTTGTTTTTTTTGGGGGGGGGAGGGGTTAAATCTCACCTGCGCTATAACACAGTCAAGGACTGTACCTCTAAGTATGACCCAGTTTGGATGTAGTTAAACCGCAAAACGTAACACTGTGTTCTTTGCATGATGGTGAACGTTTGACTAACATGGGCGTCACAACTGCGAGTGTTGTTGTATTCACTCCATTTATGGGTCCTGATGAAAAATCACTATTTGATCTCACTATTTCACATGGATGTCTTCCTAAAGAAGGAGTGCTTTACATGCAAAAGTGTGCCCACAGACTTGGGTAGTGCATGTGAGTGTTTGTGTATTTAACCCCCCACCTGTTCCAATGGCATTCAGATGTGGGTTTGGCACCGACCAAGCCCAGCAGGAAGAGAGGAGAGGAGAGGTTGCATTATTTTTAGGTGAAGCTATAAAGGCGAAATCTGTGAGTCGTCACCAAAAACATGAGCGTGCATTTTTCTTCCCCCACTTCTCCTGAGGTCTTTGTCTTATTAAGACTCCGTTTGGCATTTTATAGCCTTGTAAATGCTCTTAATGAAAGACAGGATATCTGCTTATTTACCTCTCATCCTTCTCATCCCTCACTTTTGGTTTTCTTTATGTCGTTGTCTGTGTCTTGTCTGCTGTCATTGAATCAAATGGTTCGTCACTGCCGAATTTCCCCTCGGGGATTAATAAAGTTCTATCTTATTAACCACAAATGTAGACAGTTTTTCTCTGAAACCGCACTGTGGCTTTACTGAAAAACCACAGTGTAAGTACATATGTATTGCCAAGTTTTGTTCATTCTACAATATTTCAGAGGTTTTAGAGGGGATACAATATTTCTATTTTGAAATAATTCAAATTAGGTGAATGTGTAATGCGGGTTTTCTTTTTGCACGCCCGATATGTTTGAGGTAGAATCTGTATTCTCTATTTGGATTAATTGCAATGGACTGATGCCTTCTATTCAATGCAATCTAATCCATTTCTGGACTCCTATATTTGTCTGTTAAAGTTACACTCCTCGATTGGTGGAATTGCTCTCGTTTTTTGTCATGCCCCTTCAGCACCCGAGTGGTTACTCGCCTGCATTCCTCTCTACTCCTCTTTACAGAGCTCCTAGACTCGCACCCGTCCCTACCTCCTCCCCATACAGTTACACTGTCCCTATCGTGGACAGTTGTGTTTAAATATATAAACAGTTATCTGGGGCAGAAATGTCAGGGGACTACAGATGCAAATCCTCTTTTGGCTAACTCTGGTGCGATGCATCAAATGGAAACAAACATGGTCCCTTACCATAAACATAAAAAAATTAAATAAAAATGCTGGATTCGCAATCGAGGAATGTACCTTTTCAACCGTTTCAAACGTAAATATGGTCCTTAATGCACGTCCTCTCTTTCGTACGCATTCAGCCGTCCACAAATGTCTGCAATGGGAGGCGGCGTCATCACCTTCAGGGAAATGGCATTCTAGCTACATACAGCATACGCGTGCTGCTCACTTCCCTGTTATCCATCATGATTAGATTGTCTGTTAGATTAGTGAGTAGTGACCAAAACTACATCCATATGGTTATGTTCATAGTTATTTTCCCGTGGTGGCCACCATCGAAGACGAAAGGTAGCCTATGTCGTCATGAGAAATGTCATCCTACAGTATAATCAACTGTCTTTAGAGAATACGAAAAGCTTCTAGAAGGTTATGTGCCATGGGTAATATCCCACGGTCCAGTGAATTGCCATGGGAATGCATTACTCGCGCAGAATAACGCAACAGATTTATCAGCAAGCATAATGCTAATGCTAAAAAACACATCTAAACACGGCTAAATCCCATTGCAAGAAATGCTAAATTCTGACCACATTTAAAGCCCCTGCTTTGCGAGGCTCCGTCAGCACTGTTTCCGTATATATCCAAAGGCATAAAACCATTTGTTTGGAGTGCAATATTTCTATTCAGGACTCGATCTGTGAATAAAATATTGTGTGACCTTGGACCCCTGTGGTTTTTACCCTGTCTTCTTTTTTTCTTTTCTTCCCTCCTGTCGTCACTTCCCTGGGCATTTCTCCCGTTCGTTCACTTTCTCTCTGCTGGGATTTTTTCCACTCCAGGGAAAGATGGCAAGTATTTCTTCCTTTCTTTTAATCTCAATCCTCGTTGTTTTGGGGATCTTGTCGGTCCGTTTCCCAGCATGCCCGGTGGGGTGCCTTCCGTGCCATTGGTCAATCTGGAAAGCCGACGTTGGTTTTGTGGAGGCATTCTTTACAACACAACCTTTCTCTTGACCATGTATACCTTCTTTCTACAGTAAAATATCACTTTAACTTAGGTTGTGATGTAAACAATGGCCACAGAAATCACCTAGATGTTCAGATAACTAAAGGTCATCACATATGGCCTTTGGTTTACTGTGTTGGTTTGTTGTTGAGGAGTAGGAAGATAAATAGAATGGAAGGGGGACTCTGTATGGATTGATTGTGTTTATAACATTTTAAGTTAGTTTGGGTTGGGGAATGTGACCAAGCTGTGTGAGTCGAGCTGGTGTTTTGTTTTCTAGAAACGCAATCCACTTAATTTCACCAAAAGGAAATCTAGCTTGTTATTGTGTTCTTCGGCAATTCTTCAAAATAGGGTGACATGGCATCTGCATATAATGATTATTTTGTTCTGTATTTGAGGAAAAGCCATGTCTCTACCTTTCACCAGTTTCTGAAAGCCTGCTGGCAGACAACTTTGATGAGTATGGCTACACATTCATTGCCCCGAGGTAACGTTAAATAATTCAGATTTTTCCTTTTGTGTTGTTTTCCAAAACTGCAATGATTCAATATAAAGGCACAAATGTTCCCCTTGATTTCATTTGTATTTGCATTTCCAGTTAATTCGTGTCAGCATCAGCTTTGTGTTGTTGCTCTTTCCACAAGGGAGTACTGTAAAGACTTGAAACCGTCTAAGAACAACACAGAGTTCCTCATGGACTTCAACGACTACATCGACAGGAAGACTCCAAACGACCCCATGTGTGAGTATTAAAGACAGATGAACAGCCATTTAATAAAGCTTTATTTGAAACCCGTGATTATAAAATGCGAAGTTCCCACTTGAAGTGCCGATCGGCCGGGCCATGAAGCTGTTATAAATTACCCCGTAAATACATAACAATAATGTGTATATGAATGTTTCACCTGGAAAATCAATGTTGATATTTAAACCTGTCTGCATTAACCAACCCTTTTGTTTGGCAACTACTGATGAACTGTACTGAATAGCGAAAGAAAACAATTTCATTTTTATTATTTAATAAAAAGAAATATATATCGAATTGCATAAACAAAAGGGAAAAATATATTGAACACTCTCATCAGAATCCAGCCGGGAGAGCTTCTGAAGTGACCGACCTTTGTAGCATTTTGCTCGTGGAGTCTTGGGTTTACCTTGTAGTCTTGATCTCAGTTACACTCCGCGGCACGCTTTCCCTTCGCCTTCTCGAACTGCAGACCCCTATTTGCATGTCAAAGAACATCTAGGATTTACGGTATCTGCTATAGTACGGAGACATGAATGAATCAAAGCCATATGGTTTGGTATTTAGGAATGTATTGAGCATTTAATGGAGGAGGGCCAACTGAGCCCAGTCCCAAAGGTCTCCCTCTGCAGTGAAACAGGTCTGGCAGCGTGGCTGCATGGTGTGCATGACCAGGAAAGGCTTTGTACTGTGAAACCCCCGGCGTTAGTGTTACCCATTTGATGCTAAACTCTAAAGGTCCGACCATCACACGCCTGAGCGCACATGTGTGAGGCACGTCGGCTTAGATGTGACACAGGCGCGCACACACACACACACGTCGAATATCCACCCGTAATGTGCCCTCCACAGTCCACACCCCACCTACAGCCACTCAACCTCATCCAATTACTGTGTGTTTGTGAGAAAGAGCAGCACACGTCAAGCCGTGAGCGCGAGCGGCGTCATAAAAAGCCAATCAGAGGCCGGGCCGGAGCCTTCTCCCGACCATCTGACCAACGAATTAACATCCGTGCCGTTTCTGGCGTACGCTTGTCGATATGGATTACTGCTGTTATGGATCTTTTTCTTTCTTTCTTTTTTACTTTTGTTTATTATTTGTTTGTTTGTTTTTTTTGTTCCAATATTTAGAAAATGACGGGTGTAATTTACGCAGTTTAGTTTGGTTAGATGATGTAAATACTGTATGAGAGCTTGCGTATCGAAACCCAAACAATTTCAACACAATCAGCGATTTTTGCCCCGACGAAATATTAGCTCCATCGTTTTGGAATTTTAATTTTAATCCTCAGAAATGAGAGAAGGGTGTGTGTGTGTGTGTGTGTGTGTGGGGGGGGGGGGGTGCGGTCAAGCCCATTGTTACTGGCCACTGTGGCAGAGCAGTTGAAGTACATTAGGAATTCCTGGGCTGTCTTCAATAAAACATCCCTAATAAAAAACACGGGAGGAGAGAAGGTGGGAGGAGGGGCAAGGTTAAAGTGTTAGCCCAGCTGTTTTCTCTGATGTGTGTGTGGTGTATCGTAAAGGTGGGGCGCGGTGGGGAGGGGAGGGGGCAAGGTTGGGGGGGTAGGGTCGCGGTGCCAAGCCTGGACATTAATGGACTGAAGCGGGCGGCTGAGAAGTTCAAAGCGGCAGGACCGGCGAATAAAAGGCCAGCGGCTTTGATCAGCTGCTCGGACCGTGTGTGTTAGCTGTGTCGTACGGTCGTGTCAGATGTCTCTGAATAGTATTTGTTACACACACAAACCACACACACCTGCAATGTGAGTATATTAAAAAGTGATTATTAGAGGGTTCAATTCTAACTATATTTCCTACAATCCTCATTGGACCAACTGTTTTCTGTTGTTCATTTTTTGTCCTTCTGTTATCTTTCTATCTTACTTTCTATCTGTCCTTCTCACCTATTTTTTCAGTCATTTTTCAGTGCATTCAGAAGACTAAGAAATGTTTATTAGAGGTTAATATGGATGTTGTGATACAGTACTTTCCATCTTGACGTTCCAGGTAATGTAGAGTTGGTGAACCGGCTGCTCCTGGATGCTGGCATCACGTCCGACCTGATCAAGATCTGGAAGCAGAAAGACTTGCAGTGCGTCATTCTCTAGACGCTTTCCAACTCATTACCACATATCACCACGTCTCACTTGGATTTTCTTTCACGCATTCTTACGTAGCCGGGAAAAAACAAATGGTATTTTCTAAATGTTAAGTAGGCGTGGAAGCGCTTTGGAACTGAAAAGCTTTACCGGCTGTGTTGTAGACCCAGTGTCCTGGCCAGATTTGTTGCCACTGACGGAGGGATTACAAGAGTCTACCCCAGAAGGTACCTGTCATGTAGAGCTGGGCGGGTGATTTAGAAAGAAGTAGATGTAGATGTAGAATGTAAATATCTTTTAGAACAAAATGTTTTTACATGCACATCTATCTAAGATGACACCACCGATGTAATTGCTTTACATCCTGTCTAGATAAGTGTGCGTGTGCGTGTGCGTGCGTGTGCGTGTGTGTGTGTGTGTGTCTTGTGTATTCGACAGTGGTGGGGAGTATTGGACAGAAGACGCGGAGACATATGAATCGAGTTTTTATAAAAGGAGTCTGGACAATGACCTGTACATCTTTACACCAGAGCCTTTTCGCGCCAGTGAAAATGGTTAGTTGTGTGTCTCTGTCTGTTTGTGTGTGTGTGTGTGTGTGCGTGCGTGCGTGTGGGTGGGTGGGTGACATACGTCTAATAATAGTCCTATCCCTTCTTCTTGCAGTGAGTGACAACTCAGTACTGGTTAGCAGAGCAGTAGACCTTACCATTGCTGGCATCACACTGAAACCTGCAGGTAAGTGGACACACACGCGCGTAAGCTAACAATTAAGCTAACTCATTCGCGCTTGGCTCTTACATACACAACTGTCTACATTTCTCTCTTTCTTTCACTTCATCATATCCAAGTATATACACATTAATACACACAGACACACACAGTGGTTGATATTTACAAACCCATATTCCTAATTTCTTCAATTCTTTCTCCTTCTGACACACAGGGGGGGCGCCGCGCGGCGGCGCCCGCCGCCCCGCCGCCCCCCCCCCCCCCCCCCCCCCCACCCACCCCCCCCCCCCCACCGACCCACCCCCCCCCACCCCCCGAAG
>JAOEHI010000016.1:1737905-1758330 GCA_025447815.1 Percopsis transmontana
AACAAACAATTCCCGCCGCCCATGCTTTATTCCCGTAAACCAAAAAACAAAATCGTTGCCAAAATTTTTACCCTTATTTGGGCTTAACAACCCCCCCCCCCCCCCCCCGCCTAGGTCGGACTGTTTACAATGCAGGAGGGGTTTGGCCATCCAGATGTGGGGGTGATGTTGAGAAGTTTCTACACTACCACAAACAGTTCTGCCCTTTTAAAATGTGTTGTCATTTGAAAACTTTATTTATTTTGAACTGATTTGCAGTTAGTGCCTAGTTACTCTGTAATATTTGTTTTGCGGTTAAGGTTTGACAAACCTTCCAGTACATTACATTTACACAATGTTTTTAACTTGTTGGTTTTATGTTCTTTAGGTTTTTAAAAATTAGATATCTCTGGCAATCTTCTCCTTTAGTCTGAGTTTTATGTAGCATTTGCCATACTTCTTTACACTGCCTGTGTGGTTTCAACCCTGGTATTCTGTCATGTAGATATGACATCGTCTGTGTTGTTGACAGACCAGTCCTACTGCCACTTACCACTATGTTCAACCAAGACTTTCCTCTGTCTGTGGTTGGCCAGCTACCTAATAGCCATGGTCAGGATTCGTCCGGATGTCCCTACTTGGTGATTAATCACTCTAGTTAATATTGTGTTGCTATATAGCGCCCATTACCACCCCCACCCCCCCAAAAAATCTGGTTTATCCGCTCGTTTTTGCTTGTTGGATAAAATCTCTACTGCCATATGGTCTGTGTGACAAACCATTTAGCTCGGTTACACTGTGTGGCTGCTGACTTATTTTACTATTATTTATTAGTTAGCTATTTGTTTTTGTGATGAAGGATCAGGGTAGCACGCTACTATTTTATACTGGTTTGAATCCATGTCTTCATAGAAAATGAAGAGTGGGATTTTGGACATGTAGTACAGAACTGTGTTTGTATTTTTAACAAGCCTCTACTTTCAATATTGCAATTCTAATTAGAAACGTTCTGCCGCTAAACATATTTTGGCTACAACAGTGACATTTTTGTCTACTTTAACTCTCAGTGAAACACTATATACTGTAAGTGTAGATTTTTTTCCCCCATAAATGTATTTACAATTTCGGTATACCAATGAAAAGATACAAATGGCTGTCATTTTTTACAGTACGTACAGTACAGTGTGTACAGTTATATGGACATTTATTTATTTTCCAATGCACTGATCCACAAACTCATTCCTTCTCAGACAAAAGCTGCCAAGTTCATTAGAAAATCATAGCAACGTGCTTTAAAATTCCACAGGACCAAATCTGGACTCTGAAAACAGCCTTGCCAAGTTACGATGCAGCCACCTTTTCATAGATTAGGGTTAAAATATTTTTTTGTCTGGCATGAGTTTATCAATTTATTAAAAGTCAGGATGAAAATATAAATCTACAATGAAGTTAAGACATATGTAAATGCACTGTGTGTTTGGGTAATTAATTTATTTATGACACAGAGGGTTAAATGTGAAGAAAGATTATTGTGGGAATGGCGGTAGATAAAGAAAAAATCTTTCTCTTCACTCACAGTGGATTCCACAAGAATAGTTCCTGAAACTTGACCGGAAATTATGTTTATGTAGGAAAATTGTAATGGTGGTCTCTGGAAAAACAAATTTGATTATTATTCTGAAGTTTCAGATAAGAATGGACAATAATTTCGCAGAGACATGCGTATATTTGTATTACTCCGCAGGTTTCCTGTTACGCCAGAGAAACATTAGCATAACAATGAATGGAATCGCAGGGCAGTGTCACTGAATTTCACTCATTGCTAATACTCAGTGACCCACATTTGTAGGTAACACATGTGAGTAAATAAAGTAAATTCCATGTGACATTTGAGTAATTGCAAAAGTCGAATCCTTAAAAACAACATTCTTGCAACTGTATTTATGAACCAGTTCTACAGAAAGCAGAACAAGGGATGCTGTCGTTGAAAACCGCATTGGTTACTTTGTCTTGTGGTTTAAACAAAAACAAACTGTGGCACTGTCACTGAACCAATATCATGTCAGTCACTCAAGTGGCCGGTCAACGTATTCCTCTTACCGTCAATGTAATATGTTTATGATCCTCAATATCTACCAACAGTCAAGAATATCAAGTGCCATAGAACTTTCTTATTCTCTTTATGGAGAAACCTGTTGTCGTAATATAACATTTATGCAACGTAATAAGGCTGAAAAGTGCAAGTCTGATTCATCGTTTTCTCTGTGTTGCATGGTAGTTGCCGGCAATGGGGGAAAAAAATACTGTGCTCCTGCTTAGGTGTTAATGTTTGGAAGAATAATACTCTTTATTCATGATACGTTACAGTATGATCAGCTATTACTGCCTTTCTCTTGGGGAGACAGCATTTGGCTTGGCTCCCGTCTGAGTGGTCTGGGTATAGGAATCCGGATTGGACTGGCTGATATTTGAATGTGGTATGTTTGGTTAAAGCCATTGGAGAATCATTCTAACTTAGCTATTTAGCTTGTCTTGGCTCCGAGCTATATACTAGAAATGAAAATATAAGGCACAACAGCCTTCTCTGTGACAGGTTATTTGATTTTAAAAGTACGCTGCTTGATTGTGCCCCCCCAGAACCCCAAATTTCCTCCCTAGCTCACGGTTTATGTTTGGTACACAACTGCATTGAGTGCGGAGCACCACCTACAGGGGCAGCCCCTCTGACTTTCAAACCAAAAAAAAACAATTTTAGAACGCCGGTTTTCAACCTCAAGGGCACAAATCATGGAGCGTCCCTTTAAAGACTCAGCCATTAGCTCCTCAGTCATTAAATGTTACATGCCACTCTTTTAAGTGCTAAAATCAGATGCTGTCACCTCAGGAATACTATATTATCTATGTGATCGGAAGTGTTTGATGCCGCTGGTGCTCTCTGTGTGGATTGTGGTGGTTTGAGCTTTAGTTTCCGGACTCTTCTCTCCGAGGACTGCTTAACGTGTGTTGCACGTGGACTGTTGCCTGCCCCTCTGTGGCAGGTGAATGGCAAGTTGGTCAGTCAATCTTTTGCTGCCTCTGGTTTTAAGGCAGGCCAGTAGTGGATTCGTCTATCAAATTGCCCCGTGCCCAATACTCCTATTGGTAAGGCCTCGTACTCATTCTCCCTTAATGGTACTTTAATATATTACCTGAGTCTCCCGAGTCAGCCATGTATACATTTGTACAATACTGACACTCTCAACCGAAAAGAGAAAAAAAGACTGTTTTTAAATGTACGGGAGTAAAATGTGTCCATCAATGTGCAAATAAGGAATAAATAATAAAGGTTTGTAATTATAATTTGTTGTGTGGTGTTCACTTGCAGTTCCATTTCTTGTAACATATCCACAATGGATTTCAGTGCTGTTTCACTAACATCCATCATACTGCCAAAACTCATTTCCCCTCAAAATGCATTAAAGAATAGGGAGGAAGCCCTAGGAGTGGTCTATCCCAGTGTCCCCTGGTGAAGTCCCAGCAGCCATTGGTGAACCGAGCTGACGTCCGGCCAAGATCAGCAGTGTCCAGAATGGAGGTGTACACCTACTCATATCTCATGGCTCTGACATTGACTTTAACCTAGAGGACACCTCCATAAGGAATGACCCCCTTAAGCTCTAAATTCAGTCCCGTTTTCCCTATTGTGCGTTAATAAAGCGGTTAGCGACTTTCTCGTTAGTGTGGCCTGCTTTACACTGAAACCAGCTGTGCTCAAGTCCAGATTCTGAAAGTCACTATTGCTCACGGCCCCCCGAGGACAAACTACAGGCTCATTTTACTATTTATTACTGACATTAAATACTAGCGCTGGTGCTCCACTGTATAGCGCTAGCCCGTGAAGAACAACTTAAATCCTTTAGGTGCTTTGGGACATTATAAATGATCCCAATTACAATGTCTTTAGTATTTATGTTTAATAAAAAAAAGGCCTTTCTTGTTGGTAGCACAGGTGGGGAACTGCTTTACAGAGAGCAATAATGTGAAATTGCATTCTACTGAACCTGCGGCAGAAATTGACCATACCAGTATCAACCATGGTTTCATTATTTTCAATATTTTACAACTTAAAGACTATATATACTGTATATAAGGTTACATGCAAGCTCCATGTCAATACAAAAGTCCAGATGGTAACGTGTATTATAAACACAATCATTAAACATTTAGGTGTAAATGTCGCAGTCAAAATCTGGGCAATTGTGACGGTAGTGTTCTAGGTGAGAATGGCCCTCGGTGACCCTGGCACAAGTTAGGACGTGAATTACTCCTCTGAGGCAGTGAAAGTAACACTTTGTTGTCGTATTCAGCACTTAATCTAAAGCCATATTTTAAACAACCTTATTGTGTGCAATATGTATTTCCTACGAATCAGTGCTCTTATGTTATTTGAACAGTCATGGGTGAATTCGGTTGTACACAGCACACGGGATATTTGTCTGAGATCCTGGATTTTGTGTCTGGTAACAAGATTATGTTAATGTGGTCAGGGTCACTCCTGTTGTGTTTTTGATCGTTATCGCCGCTCTCTCTCTCGGCTTGCTGCCCCGTCAGTGATTGATATCACGCAGGAAGTCCCTCAAGTAAACGCCCCCTCTTGGGTAAATACAAAAAAGTTTATTATGTAACTTCATTTGTAAGTATTAACAGCGCTCTCATTACATCAACAGACTCGTTTTTGCAGAATGGCCTCTGAAAAAGCACAGAGATGGTGTCCTATGTCAGTGGTGAGACTGAACCTTAGTACTGTGTCAAATGAGATCCCATTTGCTTCCAAATGTGTGACTTAGGGTTTTTGGGGAACTAATTACCTCTATAAGATTGAGCAAGCCATTCATTTAAGTAAACGCTTGAGTAAACTGAGCTTGTCCGGCCTTACAGTGTGGTTACATCGCTCAATTCTTTATTTACAGTATATGCATGTGCTGAATGAAGGGCTCGCAGACAAATCCCTGTCATTCTCTACTCGGTGACTGCTTACTGTTACATTCTACCCTGCAGAGAGTTGGGACATTGGGTATTGGGACATTGAACAGTTTGAGTGAGCGTTCTCCAGACACGAAAGCTGTTTGTACCCACAGAAACCAACACTCAAGTGTTTTTTTTCTTTTCTTCCTAAGCTTACAAAGAATCCAGTAGACACATGCTTGTTGGAAAGAAAGAATAACTTTGTGGGCTGCAGTGGAAAAGCCAGAATTCCCAACCTCAAACGACAACAAAGATGAAACCACGCTGCATCTTTCGTGCGGTTGTGGTTTCTCTCCTAACTCTTGTCTTCGGATTTCGCTCTATAATTTTATAGATCCTAACCGTGCCTTTGTGTTTGCAAGGGACATTCGTACCCGACCCGCAATCCCAAATTAAGTGCCCTACTTACTCATTTAAATTTCAAACGCCTCATATATCCATTTGTCTTTGCTCTTTTCACAAGACCTGTCAAGTTTTACCACCCAGTCACAACTGCAGTGCAGTTCTTGCGATATTCATATGCTGTGTAGTAATGGGGGGTCCGTATTGGGGACACTGAGACAGATATATTTAGAGTCCTAAGCCTGTTCTGTTTTTGCTGTGGTTCTTCCACCTCAAGGTCAAGGGTACTCTGCATGGAACTTTTTACAATCCTCATTAAATATTAGATTACAGTGGATTGCAGGAATAGTACAATGTTCTTGCATCATGTATACAGAAGTTAAGCAGCTCCAGGAAAAATACTTGGAACACACATGGTTCAACATCATCATCTGAGTGACTGGACTGCCATTGATTAAAGCCCAGTTTATGGTAAAAAGGGAACACTAACAGTAATAGTCAGACATCTAGTTATCAAGCATCTCGAAGGAGATATTCTTGGAGAGAACCAGAGACCCTTGTCAGTGAACCTTCTCTCAGGCTGGCCCCTTATTCTGTATTACATAGAATTCATTATAAGTTACAAGTCGAGTCTAGTGAGTAAGTGAAATGTGTTAAGTTAAAGGGGAAATCCACTAAAACTGTTTAAATAGTGGAGATTAAGGTTGCGTAGCAAACATCTAACAAAACTTTCTCATGGTGACGTCATCGGGAGATTCCTGGTGTATAACCATAATTGGTTTTAGGATGCTTACGCATTTGGTAATCAACTCAAATTATCAAACTAGGCTTTGCAGATCATATATAAAGATTTTGCACATGCACCACCTATTTCCCACCTCATATGTTTTTAGAATCCTCTTTGTGGAAATTTAGTGGAAATAAACTAAATCAACTGTTTTTCCCAAATCCTCCTGAGGGGTGGATTGTATGGGTAAATGTATGAACCCACAAATGTAAGTTGGAGGCTGAACAGGAGGGAAAAGCTTACATGCAATATAAAATAAATATAACGTTGGCCTTAGGTAAATCACAAAAGGTATTGAATAATATATACTATACATAAAAGAACAATGCAAAAATAGCTACAGGTGAAATTCCCATTTTAAGATGCAGTCTGAAGGAGGCTTTTTGCTTCTTACTTTGTGAGTCACTTACAGGTCATTTACTGTAGATGCTTACTTTATTGTAATTGCTGCAGTCTGGAAGAATCAGCTTTTCATGTTCTTTTCATGCTTTGGACCACAGTGTCAATGGCCCTGGGCTGCTGGCACAGTCCGTAACAGACCAAAACAACCTGATGGAGGGATGAAAGATAAAATGAGAGTTAACCACTGGTGTGAGACACGGACCTGGTGACCCATTTCAGATGAAACAGGAATCAGTTATACACACTTAGCAATGATGCTGTTTGTAATAAAGTTTTTTTTTTCCTTCAATGGCATTTTCCATTCTTTCTCAAGCATTGATTCACTGGTTAAAAGACTTTCTGTGAAGTCCATTTCTAATAGTGAATTAAACTAATGTTTATCAAACTACTATATACTCCTAATATATAAACTTAGAGATAAAATGGTATGACAACTTCATATCACGTTTATAGTGACCAAAATTATTAAGTTATCAGTATTATCGCAGTATGTACTGAAAATGTTCAAAAAGTACTGATGTACAAAGAAATCCTTTCACCAAGTTTTATATTGAAAACCAAAAATCTAATTAGCAGCCGTACATGAAAACCATATCAAATATGCATTAACATTAAAGATGGCTCCATGTGGCCTTTAAAAGGTAACTGCATTTTGTGCACATTGCTGATAAGAAAACGGCCATATTCTATGCTCAAGTAATGAGATCTAGTCTTACAGATTTTTTAGCACTGGTCCTGCCTGACCAGTGGTGTAATTTCACTGTTTCATGCATCGCTGTTGGGAGGGTTTTCTGTTGTTCAGTCTGTGAACAAAGTTATATGAATACAAAGCACAAAGCGACTTCTTTCGGAAGAGCCACTGCCTTTAACAGGCCAAATGTGGGGGAGTTCTTTGATAACCTTGCTTCAGTGATGGACAGGTAACATCATAATTGATAGATGAGGTTCTACCATATTAAGTGACTAAAGATACAATCTGTTATTACTTTAGGCTTCTCTGACTAACAGCACTTAAGTTTTAATCAGCAGTTTTATCACATTTCAGGTATATATTCCCGCCATAACATGGAGGAAACTGGTGTTCCAACTGTACACGACTGACAGGAATTATCCAAGACAGACAGACAGGCTGGCTGGCTGGCTGAACGATATCCAACCAGACAGTCGCACGAGACAGAAATCCTTCCACCGCCGGAGTTATTTCCTCAGCTCTCCCCCACCTCCAGGTGCAAGGCAGCAACAGCGACTCAGCACATTAGACCGTGATTAAGCGATTGGGCGCTGGCACACCAGACGTTAGCGCAGATAAAGATCCTCTGACACGGCAGGCCATGTTTACCGTGTCTGACTGGGACCTCCGTTGAACATTACAAGGAGATGCAGCGCAGCTGGCCGCGTGTGAACACAAAACAACACACGCAAACGCATAAATCCGCGAGGACAATAGATACATAAACCTGTAATCATTTACATATGTTTACAGAGGTAGCTCCCACAGAACCGTGCAGGTATGTACAAACACCCTGCCCTCCTATGCAGCAGGTTGTTTGGCTGACTCATTTCTAAATTCCCAACTGCGGCACGCTTCAGCCAGGACCGCTCACTCAAACGCACACCTCCCACGCACACGTGTACAGAGAAAGGAGAAGAAAAAACAAACTCAACAATAATTTAAATGGACAAATGGGGCGACTCACTAACCGCAGTTATCAAAGATTTGGCTCTATTTGAAAGCTGTCTGCATGGACTGCCGTTATGTGTGCTTGTGTGTGGCAAAGGGATTATTGGATGCTAACTTTGTATTTTAATGAGCAATTCGTGTGGCGTGTACGTGTAAACCACACACACACACACACACGATGCATTGAGGGTAGAAGTACTGAAGTCTGCATATGTTCGCGTTTGACCGTTGTCTTTTCACAAAGCTTTAGAACATTTTAATGTTTTACCAAGGTGTGTGTGTGTGCACATCTGTGCAGCTCTGTGTGGCTGTGTGTGTGTGAGAGAGAGAGAGGTGGAATGTGTGTATCACAGGCGTGTGTCTGGTGTGCGTTGAGGGGAGGTCAGTCCCCGGTCTGGGTAATTTGCCACAGATGAAACCCAACTGCTTGTCCAGGGAACCAGCGCGACCAAACCTTTCAAAGCTCCAGGAAATCAATTAGCACCTGGTGGGACCCCTCCCCACACACACACCTACCTCCCCCCTCCCCCCACGCCCCACGCCACCGCCTCACCTCTCTGTGCCCCGCCGGAGCTAATAATACCACGGAAGACCACCTCACTCAAGGCGTGCCATGGAAGTGGGATTATCTTGCGCGCGCACATCTGCGTTTGCCGCAATTCTGCGTTAGGTGAGAATGCATGTGAATCTAACCCTCCGTTTGTGTGGTGCGCGCGTGCACCTGTGGCTCCCTCAAAAGGTTAGCGAGCATCTTTAGTGTTGCGTACTTGGCTTTCAAGAGTGCGTGTGACAAATGTTCTGGGGACCCGTCCCACTCTCCACACGTGGAGGCACTTAGCGGTGAACGAGGTGCCAGCCCTGGAGCAGCTGCGAGGCTGGAAGCCAGGCTTGCTTGGACGCGACACGGTAGGCAGCGGTCACTAACAAGCGCTTGAGCGGTGGGTCAAAAGCTCACCCACTGTTGAGCTGAGGTTGGTGTTTAGGTCACCAGAGCCAAGACCACACGTTAGCATTCCTATTGATTGACAACAGACAAACATGTACCCCTTTGTCCATATTTGGACATTGCTCCGTTTGGGGTATTTTGGACCAAAATACCGTTCTAGAGTTTAAACAACTGAATATTTTGATTCCTTGCTGGCATTTTTTAGTACTTTGATTTCCATTTTGTGGTTTTTGTGTCGTTTTTATTCTGATGCACAGATGATAGATTGCATAGAACACAAGAGTAATGTCTTCATCCCATGTGTGTTGATGTGGGTTCCTCTGTTGTGATAAAATATGCTCACAGAAAATCTTAGGACACTATCAAATTATATTTCCTTAGGCCTCATAGGAACAGCTGGATTGATATTTTACTGACTGTGTTGAACTACCACAATTCACTGTGGCCAAACATTCAGATTATTTCCTTTATTTTGCCATTTCACTGTTCTCAAGTTTATTTGCATTTAATCACAGTCACAGTCTAAAATAACTTCACAAGCCTACTGTAAGTGTCACTCAGAAAAGAAATGACACCCCTTTAACCTAAACCTCCAATTGGACAACAAAGAAAATAAACTCCTCATAATTATGTCAAGGAAAAATCCTAGAAACCTTGGGAACAGGCTCAAAGGATTCCACTTTTCAGGAGAGTCAAGTGGGTATTATGTAAATACATAATTTGTCATTGAACATAATTCAATAGGCTGAATAATCATAACACTTGCAAATATTTTGCTAATGTGTTGCCAACCCATATACGTTGAATGACTAGTACAGGCCAAAGTTCTTTTGGCTAACAGTCTTTTGTTAACACAACAATTTAGAATTTTGACCTATCGGGCCTGAATGATAAACTTTCTAAGAGATTTGGAAGACTCATGCTCTTGAAATAGTCTTAGCACTGGACTCCCCGAGTAGAGAGATCGTGCTCAAAGCTGGCTGCTCCGGGGCATATTGGCCTGGGCCTGAATGCATGAATATTTCTTTTATCTCCTTCATCTTAATCCAGCGCAGGTGATCAGGCCTGCTGAATTATTCTCAATGGGTAATGTAATTCTGACAATTTATAGAGCCATGGTCCAATTCGGGTTACAAAACTCTCACTATGGACCATTTATTATCTTTTATGTTCCCCATGGTCGTCTTTCACAAGCATCAAGTAGTGTTTTTGACAGTCTGATAAAAATATTTAACCCTGCTGTCACAACCAGACAAACCCAAATAACCTGAATCATAAATTAGCACATAGGTTTGTTTAAGATTAATCTTTCAGCAATCCCGGCAGGCTTTTACCAACACTCCACATTTTCCGCTATTTACCCTTTAAAACCTGATTATCTACTGCGCCTGCGGAGCCTCTGGGCGGTCGCTAACTCACTAGCCAGCTTGCTAGCTCGTGTCCAGGGTCCGACCTAATTGGATTTATGTGCGGGAATGTTTTCCAAAGGCACACTTGTGAAATACCTCCACATCTGCTGGCCATTAGCAGTGGACATAACACACAACAGAGAGGGGAAAGCCCCCAACGCCTTGATTCATTGGACTGCAGCTCCGCTTTTATTGCTGGGGAGGTAAAAAAGGCCTGTTCCACGGTTTAATGTCAGCAAGAGCAGCCTTACAGTTATCTCCTGCTATCCTCTTCTTTCTTTCTCTTCCTCTCTTGCACTTCTTAAGAATCCCTCTTCCCAAATCACAAATATTTCGGTCCTGTCTTTCCCTTTCTGTCTCTCTGACTTTCTACGTTTTTTTTAAACCCCTTTAGTCTGTGATCTTATCTTATCTTGCTAGCAGCTTCTTTCTGCTTTTTAAATCCCTCATCTCATCGCTTCTGTCATCTTCCTCGCGCCCTAACCTTCGTCCTGCAGGTCTCGTTTGCCATCTGACTTCCACCCCATTTCTCCTCCGACTTCCTCCTTCTTTCAGTTCTCTCTCTCTCTCTCTCTCTCTCTCTCTCTCTCTCTCTCTCTCTCTCTCTCTCTCATGTGTCCCATTCTCGGGAGGGTCATTTGTCTCCGTCACTTGGACTTCCATCGCTCAACCCTCTCTCCTGTCACTCGCAGGTATTGGCACGTCGCGCCGTTTTAATCCCTCGGCTGGGCACCGGTACGGCCTAGCGAGGGGGTCCGGCAACCCCCTGACCCCTCATCTGTCATCTGCGAGGGGAAAAAGCACCCTCCTAATTGGAGGGGGTTGGGGGGGTGGGGGGGGGGGGGTGCCGGTATGGAGGTTGTTATTCTAGCATCAGGGCTGGGTCAGAGGTGAAAAGGGGAGATCAGGCCGGTGATTAGCCCCCTGCATGCGAAGGGATGGAGGGATTGGCGGTGGGTGGGTTGTTTGTTCTTGGCGTCAATAGTGGGTGTAAAGCAATTTGAGGGGCTGGAATACGCTCCTGGAAGTGAGAGGGGGCGGAGTCAGTGCGTGGAAGGAGTCCAGGCAGTGCATTGGTCCTCGCAAGTCATCTGTTCCTGTGTGTGCGCACACCTGGATGTTTCCTATTTAAAACATGAACCTGCGTATGCACAGGGCCACATCTATCACTAGGGCATTGTGGCTTTGACCCTTCACCTCGGTACATTTCAAAACGTGTCTTTATGCGTGTGTACAGTGTGTGTTTGTGTGTGTGTGTGTGTGTGGGTGTGTGTGTGTGTTGCTCTTGGCGCTGATCTCCGCGAGCCTGAGGAGAGAGGAGGCACCTGGTGGGTGCTGACAGGGTCGGGCGTTGGGAGCTAGAGGTCCAACATCTAAGAAAAACGGGCCGTCCTCCCTCTTCTCCTCCCGTGATGATGAACGCTCGCCATCTCTCACACTCTAGTTTGTGTGTGTGTGTGTGTGTGTGTGTGTGTGTTCAGGGAAAGGGGGATTGCAAATGTGAGAGAGAGAATTGCAAAATGCGGGTAGAGGACTAAGAAAAGCTGTCTTACAGGCAGTGTGTGATGCAACACAGAGACCAATTAACTGTCAATGGATTTGCTTGTCCGATTAAAGGCAATCTGTTTGAACTGTTCTACAACAACAGCACTGTATTGTTACTGACAGGTGCACGTTCTTTTCATTTTAAGCTACTTAAGTAGGCCTACTTAAAGTTCGTCTTGGGCAACTGTTGCTAGCTGGCTGCAATTAACAGCACTGGACTTACACAATAGGTGACATTTGAAGTCAGAAAAGTTGGTCCTGGAGTGTAACGGTGAGAACATATCTTTGGCATAATGCTCCCTTATAGCTTTGGGCTGTTCTGAAACAGCAGTCTGACTTCTAACCTCCCCTCCATTCATGCATAATCAGCTGTCAAAACTAACTGACTTTTCAGAGGCTTGTAAAGCACATGGGACAGGGTAGCCTCAGTTCAGAATCTACCAACATACAAAAAATTTGCTCCCAGACAAGTTTTCTGAGCGTCTGGATTTCTGCTTTGCGTTGACATTGATTTGACGTTTGCTGCTGTGACTGTGACGCGCGCTCTGCGTGGTGCACCGCCACGTGGCCTGGGCCTCTGCAACGCTAAATCGAGAGTGTGCACGCACGCACGCACCCGCCTTTACACCTGCTGGCGCTTTTTAAGTACTTTTTGGTTAAACAGACGCACTCCAAAAACGGGGGGAGGGTCAAAGACGAATACAATGACCTGCACGCGACTTAATGAGAGAGGGCCAGGCGTCTGGCGTTCACCTCAAACCATTTCTCTCTCGAGGGCTTTTTAGACCGCCTCCCGTTAACGGCCGAAGTGTGGATTTCCTGTCAAATAACGATCGCGCCCTCCGCGGGGTTCGTGTCCAAAACTCAGGGACACTTAGTTAAACAAAAGCCCAGCAGGGTTGGTGCGTAAAAGGGATTGCTTCCAGCTGCGGGCGACCCCTCCTCGTGCCCCCTGCCAGGGTTGTAGCTACCCGAGTCTCTACCACGGATAAAGTATAGGCGTAGAGTACACCACGAATAGACCTTGGTGGGGAACTCTCGTTGTCCCCTTGGCTCTCCCATTGGGACATTTGAAAAAGCAGAACAAACATTCCTAGAGTCCTGTGACAGATATTTAGCTGTGCCATGCTGTGACTTGCCATACAGTATAAGAACAAATGTTCCCGTATTTCACTGCTAACAGTAATAGGCCTATGATGCCTTTTCATTGCTCGACTGGGAATAGCACCGCCACTTTTCCTCTGTGACCATTTCTGTTCTCTGTCCTTGAAAAAGGTTATGCATTTTTTTGGATCTTATTGTGTATTTGACTCATTTATCGGCACAGTCTGTCACGCCTGCTTAATATATTTTTAATTGTGTCATGAAATACGAACCTTCAATACGATAAATTTAAAGAGTGAAATCGAACGGAGATTAAAAATAGTATACTGTATTGTTCAGTGCATGTGACACATGGTAACATTGTAGTCTAGTTACGCTATAAACATATTTTTTTCATATGCTCTAACAGATTTTTTTCGTTCCCTTATCATCAGTGAGAACCTATTTCTTGTATCTATGCTGCTGTTTTCTTTTTAGTAACGCGTTGTGCGTTTTGGCACTGGTTAATCCTTTGGGGACGCAATCATCACCGGCGCGCACGGCTCTCCCAGCGCACAGCGCAATTCTCTCCATCTGCATTTGCAATTGAAACGCATTCAGGCGAGGATGGAGGAGTGAAAGGGAGGTTCTAAGACATATTTCCCCACATATCTTATCAGCACCGACTGACCGACAGCAGACAAACTATAACCTACTCACCGTCTGTCTAATCCAATTAGTTTATGATAAGATGCGTCAGCCGGTTGCTGACCATCTCTTATTTCGTTTCAGAAGTGACGTGTCCGTTTTGGCATCACCTCCAGTTGTTTAGATCAATTAGTTGACAAATCTTTTATGACTGAGGCCGTTAGAGGGGATGACGAGAGCGAGGTAAAAGACGTTTCAGTTCTCAGGAAGGGGAGGGGAGACGGTGTGATTAAAGACCGGACAAACTAAAGGGGGTTGAACCGGGGACGTCTCGGTTATTGCAAAGGAGGGCATCTCTGTGTGCACAGGCAAGAGCAAGGCTTCTTCTAGTTCTCACCCACTTTGGACTTAATAAAACCCCTGAGTGGACAGTCTGGCGATTAAACTGTTTTGGATTAAAGCCTGAATACAAGTTGCTAACCATGAGGACTAACGTGTGGATATACAACGCGTTGGCTTTTATTGTGGTCTCTATGGTGGATGCAGGTAATACTGTACATGGAATATCTATTCTCTTGGCTGTTTATATCATTGTCTTTTTTATGTGACAACTAGCATTCATTCTGACAGTAAATGTGATATTATTAAGACATTTTCTTGACCTTGTAATTTCTATAAAATTGTGCTTTTAAAAAAATTATTAATTAATTGAATCGATGTTTATTTATGTTTATCACCAAGCTTTCATTTATTTACTTTGTGCGTATTTTAAGGAGAGGAACAACTTTTGGGGAGCATAGTGATATTTGTACAACGATGGAGTTATCAAATAAATAGTTTGGTAATGATAATAATAGTAATAGTTTTAAAACAATTAAAATATTTCATAAGTAACTGGGTTTATGGGCCAGAAAACGCATCAGCTGCGCAAAGGTGGGAAAACACCAGTTGGAGTTAAGCGTCATTGGCTTGAAGAGATCTGCTTTAAGTGGGTCTACATCTGCCGACGTTACGGCTTTGACATTAACGTTTTATATGGGTCATGACCGTTTCAGTAATCGACACTTGCACATCTGTGGCAATGTAATGTCAGCTACCGGAGAATGCCGTGTGGTTCTATTGGTGTGCAGCCCAGGACCCACAGGGCAAACCGAGTGCCAATCCGCGAAGCGCAGGGACACTATTACAGTATACGCGCGTCCCCGTGGTATTCGTGCGTGCATTTATTTCACCAGAGGAGAGTATCAGTAACATCTGGTTGCTGAGTTGAGGTCCGCAAATTCTGCTCAAAAGGCGTGCGCGCATCTGAGGCAGCTATTACGACGCGCGTAATTCCTAGAGAGACGCACTTTGCTGTTTTAGATTTTCTGTATGAACACAATTCATGCAGTGCATCTTGGCGTGATTTACAAGTCTTGGCACTATTTAATCGGTTCTCATAATTTCAGAACTGAGCGAGTGTTAGCCTACCTTTATTTTACTGATCAACTAGTGGTGCGTGTTTGCACTTGGAGATAGCAGCGGTCTCCCTGGAAGTGGACGAAGAGACTAAGTGAAATCTAATTGAGCGGCCTGGCGAGACATCAGGGCTGGAACAACAATGTGATGAGTGCCAGATGTGCTCCGGTGCAGCCTAAACATTAATAACGCGTCCTCCCCGAAACCATTTTCAACAACGGCGAGCCCTCCAAACGCTCTACTAGTTTACAATCTTCTAAGTACACACACAGGTCTTGTGTCGGATCTTGGCCAAGAGCATGCTGCTATACCTTAACAGCATGAGGTTTGTCCTCGGTGATTTATGTCTGACTAGCCACCAAAAGTGTGTTACCTTAGTGTGTTACTGTGCAACGTTTGTCCTTCCAAAAACGCTTTTACTGTATAGGTTGCAGGTTTTCCATCAAATGAAAACAGTTTCTATCACAACAGCTTTGGACTTGAGATATGGTGTGTCCCATTTCTGACCTCTGTTGGACCCAACTTACTTATTTTGGCGTTGTTTCTGTTTGATTTATTACTTTCATAGAAACAATTTAAACATGGGCCTGTAAACCAATCAGCATAATCTATTGTTGTGCAACATGTATTTTTCCACAAATAATTTAACTCGTGTGAGTTGCCAATAATAGCGATCATATACATGTACATAAATTTTATTTGACCATGAGTAGAGCAGAAACAATCCCTGGGAAACAGGATGTCAGATGAGCGTGTAATGTGTTACATTCCCCGCCCTCCAAAAAATATATCTTCTCAGCTCAAAATATAAATCAACAAACAAACATACAACACTAGGAAAACAAAAAAGGTTCAGTAAGGCCAGAGTAAGTCTCCATGACTTACTATTATTGACAAATCAAAATCTGCGAAGCCATTACTTCCTCCTCGTTGTTGTGACCCTGAAAGTGAGGCTCTTGCCACTGTGCTGTCCGCTGTTCCACTTGTGAGGGAGAGAAATGAAGGTCCTCGTAACAACCACTGAAGTCTTCATCAGTAGAGAATAGTCCGGAAATTAAAATGACTATGCCTCGTCCCTACTGGCGACCAATGGATGTTACATTGCCCCTGGGCATTTACACCCATTTGTTATTGGACCTCTGTTGTTTAGAGAATGAAATGAAATCATTGTTGGTGAAATAAAACCTAAAAAAAAAAATGAATCCCTCCGCAATGCTAAATAATAGCATAATAAGCTGCGATTACTTAAGATATATGCTTGGAAATATATCGGAGGTCTTTAAGCTCGAGTTTAAATTATACATTTTTGTTTGAAACTCAGAGTGCAAGCCTCTCACCGCACCGCACTGCTCACTACCCCTCCCTGCACAGTTTATAGACTCGTACTGTTCTCTACCCGTGCCCCCTAACAGCCACATGCACTTAAATGCACAGTTGTTTTTCAGATGTAAAAGGGTGAGCTGGGGCAGACATTTGGGGTTCTGTGGGGCGCTAAAGTGGATCCACGCATATGTTTGAATCTATGTGTACATGTTACAGTATGTGTACATCAGCCAAAAGGTCTTGTGTTTGAGACCTGACACTGGCCCACTGTACATGTAAGTACCCCTTAGCAAGATGCCTTAAACCTGGTCCTCAATACCCTTTCTTTACTGACAGTCTCTTTCAGCATCTGCTAAATGACAAAATTGTATCTGTGTGTGTATGTCGACCCGGTATAACCTTTGCATTACCAATCTGTCAGTTGGTATCTGACTGCTTGCTTGATGTTCTACCAGGTCGGGGTAAGAAGTCTCCGCAGTATGAATTACAGAGGTATGAAAAGACCGAGAGCCACATGCTGGTCTGTCCAGGTTGCCCACAGGCGCCCAGGGTCCAGAGCTGCCGCTCACAGGAACATTGTGCCCGCAAGTGCAAAAAGGGAAAGACAAATTTTAACTGCAGGTGAAATATAATCTCTTTTGCTTTTATTTTCTACTCTGTTTTCACCTTTTCATATAGTGTTAGCCACACTAGCCATGCTAGCCACGTACTTTCCGATTGACTAATTTTCCCTTCAACCGTCCTTTTACGATTGAGATATTTACAGATCGTGACATCACTTGTTCATCGTGCTTCCACAGGGCCTTCAACTTTGAGAAGCACAACAGGAAATGCCACTTGCTTGCCTTCGACCGCCTCACGCAGGGCGCGCAAACACAAGCCAGTGTTAACTTCACGCTCTACGAAAGCAAAGGTAAACTTCTTTGCCCGGGCAGCCCGATGGCCTCTCAAAGACGACAATATACTCAGCCCGGGGTTGGCTTACACCAGCAGCATTGTTTGTTTGGTGGTCTCAAACCGTGGGAGGCGAGGGGGTCACGAAATGCTATTAGGGGGTTCGTAAAATGATTTCAAGACGTTGTAAGACTTTAGGAGGGACACGCACACCTGTGCGAGTGGGGGTCACAACCGACTTCATTTTGGAGTCAAAGGTTAAAAGGTTTAGGTTTCATTACATGTAATACTATATGCATACCTTTTTAATGCTGTCTATGGTTAAAATAACCATTAACAAAAAAAAGGTGTTGTTTATTGCTTGTACGCTTACAGAAACAGTTTCTTTTTGGGGTCATTGGTTCAGCTTGAGCACTACTGGTCTAGAGCACTTCTTGCTGTGGCATTCCTGTATCCTTGCGCATCCTCTTCATGTTTCATGTTTTTTAGGTCATTGGTTTCTCTGTTGACACAATACACCCAGCCCCACCACCCCAGCTTAATAGCTCCAGTGGAGAGAGATACACATGGAAACATCTAACACAGACCAAGTGCAGTGTAAACAAAAAAATAAAGAATCATTGTTTATTAGTTTGCATGTGAGGCCTATTCAACATAGCACTTGAGAATGTACTGCATAAATTCACAGAAAACTCCCCCAGTGACATTTAATGAACTTATGGGAGTTGTCTGTTTCGGGAATACCACTCGAGAGGGGGACATTATGGAACCTTTTGGTGTGGAAATGTTTTATTGACCATACATGGGAAGGGCTGGATCTTTCTCCAGGTGGCAAAACACTCCACTCAAGTAGAGATAATTGAACAAACTGTATAAACTGTCGTGCTCCAGGGATCGGTTAAACATCAGTTGAAACGAGAGAACGAATGCATGTTTTCAAAATGCTTATGCGGATTTGCCCTTATCCAGCTTACATTAGGGAGTGTATCGTCGGCACCAAGGACAACTACAGGGGGAGGAGGTCTAGGACGAAGTCGAACATCGCTTGCCAGGCGTGGTCTGATAACAACATCAATGACCACACGTAAGTCTTTCTACTTTCTGCATTCCTGTTATATTCCCCTTGATTCTTTTTAAAAATTTAAACAAGAAAGTCAACATCAAGAACAGAATTATTATCTACATCCAAACGCCATGCGGCCTTCATCAGAGAGCTGTCAGGGTCTTGCAGGGGTCTTGGTAGTTAGAGAAAAACTGGAACAACCACGTCAGTGCCTTGGTCGATTTATTTTCTTCAAATTAAAGATAATTTCACAGATAGATATGTAAACTAAAATATGTTGTAAACTATATAATTTGTAAAGTTTACAAATTATATATGTATTCCAAACATATTTTAAGTATAATGTTACATGAAATGTATATGAAAGGGGCGTATCTTACATAATCATGTAAGAATATATAACATGTGTCAATTGTGTAGTATAGAACATTTGGCTTAGACAGTATTTTATTAATCCCAGAGGGGATTCCAGTTGTTGCCATGGCATAAAGTACAGTGCAAGAAATCTGGACAAGGTATGAAGTATGAAATACATTATCCCCCCCCTCAACCGTTGGGTGGATTTGAACCTGCCGCCTTCTAAGCCCGCTCCGCTAGTCATTAGCTAGCGGACACATTCCTCTAGCTCCCTCACCGCCCCTGCGTGGCTGATGTTACGCAGGCCCCAACAGGTGATTTACTGATCCCCAGCTCATCAGGTGAGTTCCTCCAGCAGGCATGAAGGTCTCCTCCAAGTGGACTGCTTCCAGAGTACTGTGGGGGTACAGGTGCGCTAATGCAGCTCTCCCCGGGCCTACTACAGGCCAAAGCTGGGGGGATGTCTGAAGACGTCTCCTTGCCAGAATCTTGTTAGCGTCGCTCGTTAGGTCCAAGACATTTTAACGGCGATGGGGAAAGGAGAGGGAGAAGACAGAGCGAGAGAGAGAGAGAGGTGGGGAGGGGAGGGGGGGGGGTTACGTGGGAGATGCAGGGGCAGAAGGTTAGGGGGCAGAGAGCCACAGAAAGAGTCTGACGAAGTGTGGGGTTGAAGAGGAGGAGGAAAGAGAGAGGCAGAAAGAGGGTGAAAATAGGCAAAGATTTATAGACTGAAGTCATGTTCTGTCTGTTGTGCAGCTGAGCTCACAAAGCCACAGTCAGTCACTAGGGGAAACACAAGCTTCGCCAACCCCCCGATGGAAAGACACAGTAAGGCTTGTTTTGACCTCCCTGCAGACAACCTTAAGTGTTCGTCTTCTCTCCACTTCTCCTTTCTTCCCCTTTTTTCTTTTCCCCTTTTTTCTCTTCTCTACTCTTCTCTCCTCACCTCTTTTCTTTTCTTCTCTTGCTAAAGTCACACTATGAGTCACACTATAAGTCACACTATGTCCAACTAAATGAGTTGTGTTTAGACATACAACAGCAGAATTAACATTCATTCTCGCATGTCAATAAACGCATATACACATGTAAACATTATACACACACACACACACACACACACACTTCTGTCATCATTGTGACCTGCAATTCACGGTGGCTTCTCCGATGACAAAACAATCTTCAGCCACCTTAACATATCCCGTCAGCAGCGTTCAAGCCTTCAAAGGGAACTCCACTTTAGAGGAGATTTAGTGCCACTGAGTCGGGGGGGTCCTGGCACAGGATCAGCCCCCCACGCGAGGATTACCACATAATGAACCACGCGTCGTTTGAGTTTCACCTAACTATAGTGTTTCACGCTTGACCGATCGCCGCGAGGGGCAGGGGTGATTTCTTCTGAGGTTTCTGTCCAGGAATAGGACTTCCACCTGTTTGTCTAAATTTAGAGGCTGGATCAAGTCGCTGGAAGAGGAGCTGTTAGACGCTCGGCAGAGCATGAGCA